>OZ024866.1:3250253-3327753 GCA_964017155.1 Oasisia sp. SBJ-2009 | reverse complement strand
ATATTAATAAATAATTTTTAAAAATATATAACTACACGTCAGTTAATATTCATAACAGGAGTGAACAGTCTCTTAAATATATCATTCCGTGCCTCTTTATGTAACAACTGACCCTTCCCTTTCACTTTAACTTTCCCTGTCCAGGTGCAGCTGCTGGTGTTTGGGGCCGACGAGGAGAGCTACAAGGAGATCAGGGAGAGTCTCGACGCCCTCAAGCCCCTGGTGGAGACGTCGGAGCTGTGGCTGTACAAGCCCCCTACCCCACCCTCCGCCATCCCCAAGAAGGACTGGGACACGGGGCAGGAGGGGGACGTGGATGACATGGAGGAAGGGCAGGATGACGCCGTCTATGTCAAGGTGGTAGTCACGTTGTTTGTTTCCTTCTGAAGCGTTTCATGGACTGAAATAGAGTTGAGTGTAGAACCAGGAAATCCACCACATGAAGCCGAGGGTAAATTATCCCTGGGACTTATTGAAATGTGTAAGGAAACAGAAACTAGAATTTAACTTATGTCATCCCTTTTAATAGTAATAATAATAATTTTGTTGCTTAATATAGTGCTTTTTAGCTAACTAAATATCAATCAAAGTGCTTCACATTAATACGATGTGTTCACTAAATCTAAAATATAAATTAACTAAATACATAAGGTAAGATAACAATAAATAAGCTAAGATAAATAAGTAAATAAGTTAAGATCAATAAAAACACATTACTATGATGTGTTGACCAAATCTAAAATATAGACTAATTAAATACATAAGGTAATTAATTATTAATCTAATTTAAATAAATAAGTAATATAAGCGCAATAAGTAAGTAAAAATAAATAATGGCATAAATCTCTGTAGGGATTAATGATCGATGGAATGGTTAAGAAACAAACAACAATAAAGTTACATGCAAAACCACATGTGCTCCCATGTTTGACGATCTTGTGCAAGGACTTAATGGAGCCTGCAAGGGACACTTCATTTGAAGTTTTAGTTTATAGGATTCAGTTTCGCAGATTTATAAACATCCCAGTGTTTGTGAATATAAAACTGCCTTTAAATGCCAGAAGAACAAAACATTTAATAAGTGTAGAATGTAATATTGAATATATTGTCGAAGAACAATATTGAATATATTGTTCATTATACTACAATAATGTAATATGTTAATAGAAAAGTGATAAATGTATTAAATGAATGCTAAAAGTCAATAAAAGTAACGTGTTTCATCTCTGCCTACTCAGAAACTGAAGGAGGAAGACAAGAAGGAGAACTACAGACGGACGAAGGAGATTCTGGAACAGCTGACGGAGAAGTGTGTAGAGAGGACACCAGAGGGCGTTGTGCCTAGTCGACACAAACAGCTGCTGCTAAAGAACATGGGGGCCCACGCAGTCATCCTAGAGCTGCTGCACGTCCACTACGACAAGGTATGTCCATCTGTGTTGACGTGGACAGAGCTGACCTGTCCAGGTGGTAGGTATCCTAGCAACAAGGCCGGTCAAGCCTTCAGAAATGGATGTTAAAACATGGCGTGTGCAGACATTCTGTTGTATGTTCTTCTTACATGTCCCTCTACATCATGGGACTTAGATCCTGACCCTCAATTTCTGGTAGTTCCTTGTTTTTTAATGTTCGCCACCTGCCATATAAGTTCCCCTCTTTTAATTAATAAATATATTAATATTTATTAATATTTTATTATACAATTTGTGTTGTAATGACTGTCTTTGTACTAGTATTTTTGATTAATGATCATGATGTATAATGTATTGTAATGCACCACAAACAATTGTAAAATAGAACAAAATGAAATATATTATTTGTAATATAGTATTATCATGATGCAGGGTGATGAGCGGATGAGGGAGGTGATGAAGGTCGCGCACGGCTTTCTTCAGGGTTTCTGTCTCGGCAACCCTGACAACCAGACCCTGCTGCACGCCCAGCTGGACCTGAGACACGGCACCTTCAAGGTGGGTCCTGTCTGGTCTAATGTAGCATCACTGCACTAATGCAGCACCACTCTAAGGCTACCTTCTCGCAGGTCTCAAAGTCTAATTGCATTAGACTGTCTGTATTATTAGTTATCCTCAAACCATCTAACAGCAATGGCCTCAGATCTAAAGATTTACTGCTTTAGCATAGCATACAAGTAACTCATTAATTTTACTCATTTAAATAGTTCTAAACTTGTTAGATAATTATATTTATAAACTACATTGGATGTTATTGGTTACTTTTTTTACTAGTTTCATAGTTTTACCTTTTTATTTCAATAGTTGTATAGATGGGTTGCTCCACAGGTAGGTGGGTTGCTCCACAGGTAGGTGGGTTGCTCCACAGGTGGGTGTGTTGCTCCACAAGTGGGTGTGTTGCTCCACAAGTGGGTGTGTTGCTTCACAGGTGACTGTGTTGCTTCACAGGTGACTGTGTTGCTCCACAGTTGGGTGTGTTGCTCCACAGGTGACTGTGTTGTTCCACATGTGGGTGTGGCACCACAAGTGGGTGTGTTGTTCCACAGGTGGATGTGTTGCTCCACAGGTGACTGTGTTGCTCCACAGGTGTGTGTGTTGCTCCACAGGTGACTGTGTTGTTCCACAGGTGGATGTGTTGCTCCACAGGTGGGTGTGTTGCTCCACAGGTGGGTGTGTTCCACAGGTGGGTGTGTTGCTCCACATGTGGGTGTGTTGCTCCACAGGTGGGTGTGTTGTTCCACAGGTGGGTGTGTTGCTCCACAGGTGTGTGTGTTGCTCCACAGGTGACTGTGTTGCTCCACAGGTGGGTGTGTTGTTCCACAGGTGGGTGTGTTGCTCCACAGGTGGGTGTGTTTTTCCACAGGTGGGTGTGTTGCTCCACAAGTGGGTGTGTTGCTCCACAGGTGGGTGTGTTGCTCCACAGGTGGGTGTGTTGCTCCACAGGTGGGTGTGTTGCTCCACATGTGGGTGTGTTGCTCCACATGTGGGTGTGTTGCTCCACATGTGGGTGTGTTGCTCCACAGGTGGGTGTGTTACTCCACAGGTGGGTGTGTTGCTCCACAGGTGGGTGTGTTGCTCCACAGGTGGGTGTGTTGCTCCACAGGTGTGTGTGTTGCTCCACAGGTGGGTGTGTTACTCCACAGGTGGGTGTGTTACTCCACAGGTGGGTGTGTTGCTCCACAGGTGTGTGTGTTGCTCCACAGGTGGGTGTGTTGCTCCACAGGTGGGTGTGTTACTCCACAGGTGGGTGTGTTACTCCACAGGTGGGTGTGTTGCTCCACAGGTGGGTGTGTTGCTCCACAGGTGGGTGTGTTGCTCCATGGGTGGGTGTGTTGCTCCACAGGTGGGTGTGTTGCTCCACAGGTGGGTGTGTTGCTCCACAGGTGGGTGTGTTGCTCCACAGGTGGGTGTGTTGCTCCACAGGTGGGTGTGTTGCTCCACAGGTGGGTGTCAGCTAGTTATCATTACTGCTATAGAGAGGCCGTTGTGTTGACAGGAAGACAGTGGCATCTTGTCACGGCAGGTGACACTTGACAACAGCATGCAGTTGACAATGATGGAGACCCTGTGTGCCATCTTCAAGGACAACAGTGCTCTGTGTGGCTCTGTCAGCAAGCACCTGGTGCAGGAGTATGTCCACAGCATCCGTGTCAATGGACGGCACACCCAGGGGCTCAAGTTCCTACAGACCATTGTCAAGTCTAACGGCACTTTCAACCGCGCCTGTCAGGACATGGTCATGTCACAGGTAAGTTAGTTCAACCGTGCATGTTAGGACATGGTCATGTCACAGGTAAGTTAGTTCAACCGTGCATGTCAAGACATGGTCATGTCACAGGTAAGTTAGTTCAACCGTGCATGTCAGGACATGGTCATGTCACAGGTAAGTTAGTTCAACCGTGCATGTCAAGACATGGTCATGTCACAGGTAAGTTAGTTCAACCGTGCATGTCAAGACATGGTCATGTCACATGTAAGTTAGTTCATCCGTGCATGTCAGGACATGGTCATGTCACAGGTAAGTTAGTTCAACCGTGCATGTTAGGACATGGTCATGTCACAGGTAAGTTAGTTCAACCGTGCATGTCAGGACATGGTCATGTCACAGGTAAGTTAGTTCAACCGTGCATGTCAGGACATGGTCATGTCACAGGTAAGTTAGTTCAACCGTGCATGTCAGGACATCATGTTGTGAGAGATATGTTTAACCATGCGTATCAGGAAATGGACATGTCACGTGTAGATTAGTTCAACAGTGCATGTTAGGACAATGGTCATGTCACTTCCTCTTCATCCAGTGCGGGATATTCTATTCTTAGACACACCCTTTAATACAAAGTTAATCACAATATGTCAAATAATGATTGTATTAAATATAATATTATAGCTACTAATCATTATTTGACAATGCTTAACACCAAGTAACTAACTAAGCAACTAACTAACTACCATTAAATAACTACTAAGCTCTATTTGACATCTTGCCAGTTCAAAAATAATGTATACTTTACATTAATATTAAACTAAGATTGAGAATTATAATATGATTTAACTTACTTTGGAGCATAATTGTCGATGACGAGTATGATGTTTTGACCGTCAGCTACGGGCCTTGTTCACGTGATCAAGGCCCGTAGCTGACGGGTCGAAACGTCATACTCGTCATTGACAATTATGCCCCAAAGTAAGTTAAATCATACTACAATAAATCATTCTTGGAGCCATGAGCAATATATTCAATAACATTGAGAACTTACCAGCAGTTGGTAAGTGCTGGTGAGGACTTGTTGCTGGTCTACTTACCTTTACTTACCTACAGTTGGTGAGTGCTGGTGATGACGAGTTGCTGTTCTACTTACCTTTACTTACCTGTAGTTGGTGAGTTCTTGCGATGACATGTTGCTGTTCTACTTACCTTTACTTAACTGTAGTTGGTGAGTGCTGGTGATGACGTGTTGCTGTTCTACTTACTTTTACTTACCTGTAGTTGGTGAGTGCTGGTGATGACGTGTTGCTGTTCTACTTACTTTTACTTACCTGTAGTTGGTGAGTGCTTGTGATGACATGTTGTTATTCTACTTACCTTTACTTACCTGTAGTTGGTGAGTGCTGGTGATGACGTGTTGCTGTTCTACTTACTTTTACTTACCTGTAGTTGGTGAGTGCTGGTGATGACGTGTTGCTGTTCTACAATGACTGGGCGTTTGAGAGCCTGGTGCAGCTGATGAGAGACTGTGACGCGGGCCGCCTTGACAGTGACAGTGACAGTCCCCTCCACTATCACATCGAGCTGGTGCGTCTACTCGCCTACTGCACGGCTGGACACAACGTCTACGCCGGCATCCACTGTCACGCCATGCTGCCTCTCAATGACATCGTCAACGTTGTCACACACCCTGACAGCACTGAACAGGTAGAGTGATCATTCTGTGTGTGTGCGTGTGCATGTGCATGCGCATGCGCACGCGTGCACGTGTGTGTGTGTTCTGAGTGAGGGTCTCCCTATGGGATTACGGAGCACCTAGCTGGTCTGTCCGAGTGAGGGTCTCCCTATGGGATTACGGAGCACCTAGCTGGTCTGTCCGAGTGAGGGTCTCCCTATGAGATTACGGAGCACCTAGCTGGTCTGTCCGAGTGAGGGTCTCCCTATGAGATTACGGAGCACCTAACTGGTCTGTCTCGAGTGAGGGTCTCCCTATGAGATTATGGAACACCTAGCTGGTCTGTCCGAGTGAGGGTCTCCCAGTGAGATTATGGAGCACCTAGCTGGTCTGTCCTGAGTGAGGGTCTCCCTGTGAGATTATGGAGTATCTAGCTGGTCTGTCCTGAGTGAAGGTCTCCCTGTGAGATTATGGAGCACCTAGCTGGTCTGTCCGAGTGAGGGTCTCCCATGTCGCAGTTTAATGTCAGTCTTTCATGGAGACTTCAAGTATCTTTAGAATGTCTCTTTTGCCCAATGTTATGTCTGAATATTGCACTGTGTATTCAAATGTATGTACTGTTGCGTGTCTGTGCGTGACTGGTGTCAGGTGAAGATGGCTTACATGGACTTCCTGCACTACTGCTACATCGACACAGAGGTGGAGGAGAGGGAGACCTACACCAGCACCAACCTCTGGGTGCTGTTTGACAATGTCCTCTTGGACATGGCAAGAGTAAGTGGCTTTAGACTTCAGTCACTTCTTCCTTTAAAGTGTCTATTTAGAATTACCCAGCACAGCCATTAAATTTGAATCAGGAAGTATGCAGTGCTGAACTGGGAAAATGAACATCAAAGCATATTGCAGTCAATTCAGCCCATTTCAGTGATACTGCCAGTGTAGCCTATTTTGAAACTGGATGTGTTGTTTAGCATTTGGTTCTGTGGTCATATCTTTCAAACTGCGAACACTATTTTGTGCTTACTAAAGTGCTTAGTTCTAAAGTAACTAACCTCAACTTTACAGGCAGTTTTAGATTGATAGTTCTTTTAAAGTTTTCTTTTATTGTATCTATTTATTAATGACAATTTCATTGGATATTTGACGCCACACATTTAATCTTGAATGTGCTTAGTGCTATTTTTATGTTTTGTAATATTTCTTTCGAACAGGGTAACCTGGGTAGCCGCCATATAAATGTGTTTATTATATGTAACATTGATACTGCAGTCATTAGAACAACAACAAGCCCAGGGACAGACAGTCCGTTGTCAGTTTGAATGTTTGTTCTTTAGACAACTCATGTGCCTAATGCGAGCATGTCCACAGAACATACACAATGTGCTGTTGTTTGGAGGTAGTTCTGGTTGCTCTTCAGCTGCGCACTGCCATCCATGACGGCAGACAGGAGCCCAGGTTACTGGAGGAGTACGTCACCATGTGTGTCGTCAATGTCATCGCTACTTTCTTCTCTGCACATAGCCTCCCTATAACAGTAAGTGTCAACACATGGACTGTCTATTGCTGTGTCAGTAAGTCTAGTATCTCTCCAAAGTAGCAATTGTCATCAACACATGGTCTGTCCATTGCTATGTCAGTAGCTCTAGTATCTCTCTAAAGTAGTAATCGTCATCAACACATGGTCTGTCTATTGCTATGTCAGTATCTTTCTAAAGTAGCAATTATCATCAACACATGGTATGTCCATTGCTGTGTCAGTAGTAACTATTTTAAGTATCTCTCTATTGTAGTAATTGTCATCAACACATGGTGTGTCTATTGCTGTGTCAGTAACTCTAGGATCTCTCTAAAGTAGCAACTGTCAGCAGCACTGGTAGTAGTCATCAGCAGGCAATTATCATTATCACCAGCTGTGGCTGATGGCTGGAACATGACATGAGTCTATTGATCCTGCCAATGACAGATTCTTGTCTCACTCCTGCTTCAGTCATGCAGTTATGTCTGTGGACGATCACTTTGACATCACTGGTTCAGTCCCTTCTGTCTATGACTTATTGTTGTGGTATAACCATTTCAGTCTCTTCAAACTAACTTATTGCTGTGGCATCACTCGGAGTGTTTCAGTCCATTACGTCTATGCATCTATGCATGACTGAAGTAAAGTAACTTTCAGTCTGCTATGAATGATTGCTGCAACATCAATGTTTCAGTCCCATTTAATTATATTATATTAAAGCAATATAATTTGTTGAGTTACCAGGCTAATTGCAGTACCTGTACCATGTTTCAGTCGTGCCAGCAGCTGTTTGTCGACCTGTTACAAGAGTGCTACTGTACCATGTTTCAGTCTTGCCAGCAGCTGTTTGTCAACCTGTTACAAAAGTGCCACCTGTACCATGTTTCAGTCGTGCCAGCAGCTGTTTGTCGACCTGTTACAAAAGTGCCACCTGTACCATGTTTCAGTCGTGCCAGCAGCTGTTTGTCGACCTGTTACAAGAGTGCCACCTGTGCCATGTTTCAGTCGTGCCAGCAGCTGTTTGTCGACCTGTTACAAGAGTGCCACCTGTACCATGTTTCAGTCTTGCCAGCAGCTGTTTGTCGACCTGTTACAAAAGTGCCACCTGTACCATGTTTCAGTCGTGCCAGCAGCTGTTTGTCGACCTGTTACAAGAGTGCCACCTGTGCCATGTTTCAGTCGTGCCAGCAGCTGTTTGTCGACCTGTTACAAGAGTGCCACCTGTACCATGTTTCAGTCGTGCCAGCAGCTGTTTGTCGACCTGTTACAAGAGTGCCACCTGTGCCATGTTTCAGTCGTGCCAGCAGCTGTTTGTCGACCTGTTACAAGAGTGCCACCTGTACCATGTTTCAGTCGTGCCAGCAGCTGTTTGTCGACCTGTTACAAAAGTGCCACCTGTGCCATGTTTCAGTCGTGCCAGCAGCTGTTTGTCGACCTGTTACAAGAGTGCTACCTGTACCATGTTTCAGTCGTGCCAGCAGCTGTTTGTCGACCTGTTACAAGAGTGCTACCTGTGCCATGTTTCAGTCGTGCCAGCAGCTGTTTGTCGACCTGTTACAAGAGTGCTACCTGTACCATGTTTCAGTCGTGCCAGCAGCTGTTTGTCGACCTGTTACAAGAGTGCTACCTGTGCCATGTTTCAGTCGTGCCAGCAGCTGTTTGTCGACCTGTTACAAGAGTGCTACCTGCTGCTGCAGTGTGCCTGGCTGCGAGGCCACCGGGCCTACAGCAATGTGCTCCAGTGCACAGAGACGCTCTATACCACGGGTGGGTCGTCGTTGTTTGTTCTCCGCCTTCTTTCCCAGTCTATCAGGCCGAGTCTGGCTCTGGTCCTCAACGTTGATGTCTGGCTGGTGTTCCTTACCTTGTTGTGCTGTCGTCTCCACCAGTCGACTCCATTCACCTGTGTCTTTCACTGTCCTTCACCTCTCACCTCTCAGTCTGTATACATCTTTAGGTATATCCTGTGTATATTGTCTTAGATCACCCCTAACATCAGCCTATTGAGATCACCCCTAACATCAGTGTATTGAGATCACCCCTATCATCAGCGTATTGAGATCACCTCTAACATCAGCGTATTGAGATCACCCATAAGATCAGCGTATTGAGATCACCGCTAACATCAGCGTATTGAGATCACCCCTAACATCAGCATATTGAAATTACCGCTAACATCAGCGTATTGAGATCACCCCTAACATCTGCATATTGAGATCACCCCTAACATCAGCGTATTGAGATCACCCATAAGATCAGCGTATTGAGATCACCCCTAACATCAGCGTATTGAGATCAACCCTAACATCAGCATATTGAGATCACCCATAACATCAGCGTATTGAGATCACCGCTAACATCAGCGTATTGAGATCACCCCTAACATCAGCGTATTGAGATCACCCCTAACATCAGCGTATTGAGATCACCGCTAACATCAGTGTATTGAGATCACCCCTAACATCAGCGTATTGAGATCACCGCTAACATCAGTGTATTGAGATCACCCCTAACATCAGCGTATTGAGATCACCCCTAACATCAGCGTATTGAGATCACCGCTAACATCAGTGTATTGAGATCACCCCTAACATCAGTGTATTGAGATCACCCCTAACATCAGCGTATTGAGATCACCCCTAACATCAGCGTATTGAGATCACCGCTATCATACGTTTGTTTTAGACCGTTCCTGAGTTCAGTGTATTGAGATCACATCTAACATTGATATTTTGAGATCATCTTTAACTTTGATGTGTTGAGATGACCCTTACACTTTGTACGTGTGACACCAGCCAACAAGCGCGGGATCCCGGTCACCAGTCACCTTGACACGTCGTTGAGGCACCTGTTTGCCCATGTGGAGGAGTTGGGTGGCATAGACGTGGGAGAGAGAGAGCACGGTGACAGTCACACCACGGAGACAGGCTCACACAAGTTCATGAATATCATCGAGAGTCTACAGGTCAGCACAAAACACTGATTGTCATTTTCATTGGCTAATATATATATATACATATATATATATATATATATATATATATATATAAATATATATATATATATATATATATAAGCCTAAAGGCAGCTTATGTCGACCAGTGCCTACAGGACCGGCTTATGTAGACCAGACGTATTTTTTTATTTAATACATTTTCCAAAGATGTTAAACTGGAACATTGTTTATAATACTAATGTTTAACACATAATGAATGCATATCAACCTGATCAAGCCTGATCAACAACGCGGTAAAGCGAGACGTTATGATGGGGCGAAAGAAGTTGAAGGGCACTCGCATTTACGTAAACGAGCAGCTCACGAAAAAGAATGCTGCCCTCTTCAAAAAGGCGAGGGACCTGAAAAAGCAGGCAACGATCGACAGCACGTGGACGTACAACGGGAAGGTCTTCCTAAAGAAGTCGCAATCTGAGTCGCCCATAGAGATAACAGCAGAAGAGGATCTTAGTCCCTTCGTTGCCTAAAGAACATCGCAGGTACAAATCAGACAATCTGGACAATATGCGAAACTATAAATGGACACATGCTTTTTGTTCTTTTATTATTTTGCTCTTTAATTTATCGTAAAATGATGACTGGTAAAATACATGTATTTCCTTTTTCTAATGACATATACGTAATGCTTGATCTATTGTTACTGTTATTACTCGCACATTGCCAAACGTTATGGTATCATCTATATGCGAGAATTATTATGTTATACCAAGTGAAAGCCCAGCCAGTTGGCTATACTTTCTATATGTGCTCCCTACACTTTTTTGTTTTACATATTATTCTTATATATGCTTTACCATATAATGGTGATTTTTTGTGTTGTATTGTTGGTGGTAGAGTATATTTCATGATGTTTTTTACTATAAGCCTCGTTGGCTTTTTTGTTCTTCTTTTGGTTTGCTGTCACACTGTAAACAAAGTGTTATTGCACAATGATAATGTGTTGACTTTAGAAAAAGTTAAATTACAGACAAATGGTAACTGACGAAACGTTTCTCCAGTTTACAGGTGGTATTTCGAATAATTGTCTGAATAATATTTTAAGCATTGGCAATGCTATTGACGAAAATAACGAATTGCCAATAATACGCCGATCATCATATTATGACTTTGATACATTTAGTTCATTAGCCAAAAAACAAGGAAAACAATTAAGTATTTTAAGTTCAAATATACAGTCCATAAATGCAAAGTTTAGTGAACTTGAGGCATATGTAAATGACGTATCCTCGTCAAACTTTAAATTCAGCATAATATGCCTCCAGGAGAGTTGGTTATCTGAAAATGATGACTTGTCATTAATCCAGTTAACTGGATATGACTGCATTTCACAAGGGAAAAGCTGCAGTAGTAAAGGTGGATTGTTAATATATATAGATAAACGTTTTGATTATGAAGTTAAGATGAATTTGAATACGTATGAGCATTGGGAGGGTCAAATAATACAAATAACTGGAGGAGGATTATCGCAACCAGTCATTATAGGAAACATTTACCGTCCTCCAAGGCCCTCAACGGAAAATTATAACAAATTCATAAATGAATTTTCAACTGTCTTATCAACTTTGCGATGTCACCAAAACAACAGTGTTATCCTTGCAGGGGATTACAACATAAATATGTTACAAATAAATGAGCAAGAACACTGTAGCACTTTCTTTGATATGTTGACTTCATTTAGTCTCTTCCCCCAAATTACACTTCCTACAAGGTTCACAACAAGGGCTGGTACTCTTATTGACAACTTCTTCTGTAATTTAACAAAACGTATTTTACAAAGTACAGCAGGAATACTAATTAAGAAATTTTCTGATCATCAGCCATACTTTATGTTTGTGAATACCACTCTTAAAGAGGATCATACTACAACATTTATACAAGTTAATGTACAAAATAAAGAGGCTATGTTAAAGGTAAAAAATGAACTTCACTCCTCTGATATATACACAAAATTAGACACCAACCCAAATACTGATCCAAACTATAATTATAATATTATCATAGATGAAATAAACCAAGCTAAAGATAAATATATGACTAGCAAATTAGTTAAATTTAACAAATACAAGCATAAGAAGTCTACGTGGATAACTCAAGGACTGCTAACCTCAATAAGATACAGAGATAAACTTTACAAACAAATAAAACTCACTAATCCTGAATCTTCCAAATATGCCATATTATTGGTCAATTTAAAAACGTACAATAGCATTTTAAAAACAAGTTTTCGTAAAGCAAAACAACTCTACTATGATAAATGTTTTAATAATTTTAAATTTGATATAAAAAACACATGGAAAACTATAAATGAAATCATTTCTAAAAATAAAACTAACAAATCCTTTCCCAAATATTTTAAAGACTCTGATTCTATTGTGAGAGATAAATCAGAAATTGTAAACAAATTTAATGATTTTTTCACTAATATTGGTAGTAATCTGGCAAGTAATATAAAATATAAAGGCACTCGTAAACATACATATTATCTAAATAAAATAGTAGACAGAAACTTTACATTTAGCTACGTTGAAGAAGATATTATAAATCGGACAATAATAAATTTACCTAACAAAAGTAGCTGTGGATATGATGGTCTCTCCACTAAATTACTAAAAATTCTTGAACCAGCACTAACCAAATCTTTAACATTATTAATAAATCAAGTATTAACAACAGGAATATTCCCCGATAAACTAAAAATTGCAAAGGTAATTCCTGTTTATAAAAAAGGTGAAAAAACAGTTTTCAGTAATTATAGGCCTATATCACTTCTACCAGCTATTTCAAAAATACTTGAAAAAAATATATTTGAACAATTGTCATCTTATTTAAGAGACTCTAGGCTTTTGTTTGATCATCAATACGGTTTCAGACCGAAACATTCAACAGAATATGCGGCATTAGAATTAATAGATAGAATAATAACACAACTGGATAAAGATGAAATACCAATTAATATATATTTAGATCTCTCCAAGGCTTTTGATACCATTGATCATATAATATTAATTGATAAATTAAAATATTACGGTGTACATGGAACTAATCTCAACTTATTCAGCAGCTACCTAGAAAATCGTAAACAATACACGGAAATTGACAATATCAAATCAAATATGTTACAAATAACAACAGGTGTACCTCAAGGTTCAATTTTAGGACCACTATTATTCATCATATACATAAATGATTTTGCACAAGCAAGTAAAATGTTTAACTTTCTCATTTATGCAGACGACACAACTTTGTCAAGTACACTAAATGTGTTCAGTGATAAAACACATGACCAAAATTTTGAATCTTTAATAAACGAAGAACTTGTTAAGATAAATGATTGGCTCAAAATCAATAAATTATCACTAAATGTAGTAAAATCAAAATTTATGATATTTCAAAAGAAAAAGAAAAATATACAGATATTAAACCTGAAGATAGACAATGTAAACATTGATCAAGTTAAGGAATTTAATTTCTTGGGTTTAATTATAGATACAAATTTAAACTGGAAAAAGCACGCTGAAAAAATATCAAATGCATGTTCTAAGAAAATTGGAATCTTAAACAAACTGAAACATATCTTACCTCTAGATATTAAAAAAATATTATATAATTCATTAATAGTGCCACACATTAATTACTGCATCATGGCATGGGGCTTTGAATCAAATAGAATAATAAAATTACAAAAAAAAGCCCTGAGAATTATTACTTTGAGTAACTACATTTCCCACACTGAACCACTGTACAAACAACTTAGCTTATTAAAAGTAGATGACATTCTTAAATTACAACAATTAAAATTCTACTATAAATATCTACACAATGACCTACCTCGCTATTTACAAAATTGGAGGTTTGTGTTTAAATGTGAGGTACATGGTCATGACACAAGATACAAAAATAAAATATACACTTATAAAATTAAACATGAATTTGCAAAGAAATGTCTCAGACATAATTTGCCACTGTTATTAAATAACCTTCCTGAAATAGTGAAAGAAAAACTTATGTCACATAGTACACAGGGATTTGTAAATTATGTTAAACTGTATTTTTTACAAAGTTATGAAGTAATATGCACTAGACAAAACTGCTATGTATGTATGCATAATTAAGTATCTGAAACCACCTAAAACACTTCATTCAGTATTAAAACTTAAAAACAGAGCCTTTTACTTGAGATACAAAAATCTTGTCAGCTGCGCAAAAGCATCTTCATATTATGCGTGTTTGGTGATTTTTCTCTTTTCTTGATTTTTCTTTTTATCTTGGTCTGTTTCTGAAGAATTTGTTCTAAATGAAGAAATTATTCTGTAAGTTAAATTTTCTGAAAGGTGGCTCCTCGATAGCGACCAGCCAGGTCTTAGAGGAGTCTCCTGACCCTACTTTTATTATTATTTATACGCATTATTACCATGTTTGCTAGAATTTTCATGTTTGTATTATTCAGATTATATATGTATGACATGGATAACGTGTATGTATGTATTGTGTTGACAAAATGGTCAAATAAAAACAAACAAACAAGCATAGATGCCGATTTATGTAGACCGGAGCAACGCCGGAAGCTGCATATATTTAGTTAGCCTTTTTTGCGGTAGACGCCGAATCTAGTAAGCAGTAAAACAGTGTTGAGACATATAAACTAAGTATAAGCCCAAGTTATGTTTGATCACGGAATGTATCGATGCGATAACAACAAAGACCAACATTTTTTAAAGACAAAATGCAAGTTTTACTAATTTACACATAATAATATAGCCTTTTGCATCAGTATGAAGCATATCATACACTGAACACGAAACTCCAACCCTTCGTTCGGTATATACCATAAATACAGATTTATAAGAACTTTGACCCGGTACACATAACCCGGCACACAATATACTCAAAAATATGCACGGCGCTAGAGAAAACATGCTCAAAATCACTTAACATGTTGTTCATTTAAAAATTAATTACGCACAGTACTTCACTGTCATATGAACTGTGTGCACAAGCAATGGTACTGATCAATCCAATGGTTTTGTCACATTCTATTTTTTTTCTTGCACTTCCATCCTAGGAACATTGTGAAGTAAACAAGCTCTCACGAGAGTACACATCATATATATTCCATTTCTGTTACCTTTTCTCAGCACGCTAGATTCAATGTACATTGACAGACGCACTGTGTATGTTGTGTGGAAATGTGTTGTTAAGATACTCATGTTCACATGTTGTTCATGTAGAACACAGTGTGTGTGTTGTTGAGTTACTCATGTTCACACGTTGTTCATGTAGAACACAGTGTGTGTGTTATTGAGATACTCGTGTTCACACGTTGTTCATGTAGAACAAAGTGTGTGTGTTATTGAGATACTCGTGTTCATACGTTGTTCATGTAGAACACAGTGCGTGTGTTGTTGAGATACTCATGTTCACACGTTGTTCATGTAGAACACAGTGTATGTGTTGCTGAGATACCCATGTTCACACGTTGTTCATGTAGAACACAGTGCGTGTGTTGTTGAGATACCCGTGTTCACACGTTGTTCATGTAGAACACAGTGCGTGTGTTGTTGAGATACCCGTGTTCACACGTTGTTCATGTAGAACACAGTACGTGTGTTGTTGAGATACTCATGTTTACACGTTGTTCATGTAGAACACAGTGCGTGTGTTGTTGAGATACCCGTGTTCACACGTTGTTCATGTAGAACACAGTGCGTGTGTTGTTGAGATACCCGTGTTCACACGTTGTTCATGTAGAACACAGTGCGTGTGTTGTTGAGATACCCGTGTTCACACGTTGTTCATGTAGAACACAGTGCGTGTGTTGTTGAGATACCCGTGTTCACACGTTGTTCATGTAGAACACAGTGCGTGTGTTGTTGAGATACTCATGTTCACACGTTGTTCATGTAGAACACAGTGCATGTGTTATTGAGATACTCATGTTCACACGTTGTTCATGTAGAACACAGTGCGTGTGTTGGAGTACTACTTCCAGCCTCTGATGGCGGCCGAGCTGTCAGTGCTGGTGGACATCCTACATCAACCTGAGCTCCTCTTCCAAGAGGGCAGCACTGTGAGACAAATGTGTGAGAGCGGCAGACTCATCTCATGGTGAGTCCTCAGTGGGAGGGAGGGAGGGAGGGACAGATGGGACCGAAGATGGGAGGGAGGGAGTGGGGGGGTAACAGGGAAGGGTGGGGAGTGGAAGAGGGAGGTAGTGGGGGAGATAGGCAGGCAGTGGGGGAGAGAGAGGAAAGAAGGGGGAAAATGGCTACAAATCACTACGCTAACTATACTCTACGTAACATGGGATAGTACACTGCAGATACATCATAACACTGAGTCTATTGGTGTGCCTGCTTTATTGTTATTTCATATTAAGATTATTTTTCAAATTTTTTAACAACGCAATTCTTTTGGTGCTATATTCGCATGGGAGAGACCAGGAAGTCTAACTGTGGTCTGACCCCAACAGGGTTACAGCGTATGTGGGTGATAATAAAGAGTAAGTTAGTTGACGTTTATTTAGTAATTGATTTGTGTTAATATTTGAAATCAGCACCCCCATTGTTGTAGCACAAACACAAGGACCACTAAGAGTAAGACAAATTGTTTAACTTACTTAATGTTGTTGTGTTTATTGAAGTTTTCTTAAACGTTATCTTTTTTATGATAGCTTACTTAAGGTTCTCTCTGTTTGTGATAGCTTACTTAAGGTTCTCTCTGTTTGTGATAGCTTACTTAAGGTTCTCTCTGTTTGTGATAACTTACTTAAGGTTCTCTCTGTTTGTGATAGCTTACTTAAGGTTCTCTCTGTTTGTGATAGCTTACTTAATGTTCTCTCTGTTTGTGATAGCTTACTTAAGGTTCTCTCTGTTTGTGATAGCTTACTTAAGGTTCTCTCTGTTTGTGATAGCTTACTTAAGGTTCTCTCTGTTTGTGATAGCTTACTTAAGGTTCTCTCTGTTTGTGATAGCTTACTTAAGGTTCTCTCTGTTTGTGATAGCTTACTTAAGGTTCTCTCTGTTTGTGATAGCATACTTAAGGTTCTCTCTGTTTGTGATAGCTTACTTAAGGTTCTCTCTGTTTGTGATAGCTTACTTAAGGTTCTCTCTGTTTGTGATAGCTTACTTAAGCACACGGAGAAGTTGGTTGGTGAGAAAGAGAAAGAGAAGGACAAAGAGAAAGAGAAACTGTGTATCAAAGTACTCCAGACAGTCAAGGACATGATAACCTTGGACACAGACTTTGGGGAGAAGGTAACACTTGCAATATTACTACATAAAGTTTGAGATTCCTTTCCAAATCCTTTCGATTCTCCTAGGGAGCTTGGCTGCTACAATTTCCACTATTCTGCTTGCCAGGGTTGTGAGCACCTCACAACATCTCAGTGCTTCTTTCATGATTTTTCGGTCGGCATCGTTGACTTCTTTATGTAACACTGGGCTGACTCGTACTTGGTTGTTGAAGCAAACTTCACACACCGTTGACTTAACTTGAGCGACAATATTGTCATTTGGTAATTTGATGCGTTTTACAAATTCAGGTTTCAGTCACGAAATACCATCTGCGAAGTTATCAGTAGTCCAAATTACATCAGCATAGGACTCACCAGTGCTTTGCTTCAACAAAAGCCGTGAAGTCAAAATTATCTGTCCATATAGTTTAGCCGCCATCATGATGGTTAGTACAAAGAAAGAGTTCATAAATGTCTGTGAAGTTCTGTTCCCATTGCAGTTTGAATTGTATTGTCAGATATAAGATAGTAAGAATGTGAATCTGGAGATATTCTATGATGTACCCAATGCACTGGACACAGACAGTGTACACAGTACACACTGTGTCACTGGACCCACTGGTTCACACACACTGTGTCACTGGACCGACTGGTTCACACACACTGTGTCACTGGACCCACTGGTTCACACACACTGTGTCACTGGACCCACTGGTTCCCACACTGTGTCACTGGACCCACTGGTTCACACACTGTGTCACTGGACCCACTGGTTCACACACACTGTGTCACTGGACCGACTGGTTCACACACACTGTGTCACTGGACCCACTGGTTCACACACACTGTGTCACTGGACCCACTGGTTCCCACACTGTGTCACTGGACCCACTGGTTAACACACTGTGTCACTGGACCCACTGGTTCACACACACTGTGTCACTGGACCCACTGGTTCACACACACTGTGTCACTGGACCCACTGGTTCACACACTGTGTCACTGGACCCACTGGTTCACACACACTGTGTCACTGGACCGACTGGTTCACACACACTGTGCCACTGGACCCACTGGTTCACACACACTGTGTCACTGGACCGACTGGTTCACACACACTGTGCCACTGGACCCACTGGTTCACACACACTGTGTCACTGGACCGACTGGTTCACACACACTGTGTCACTGGACCCACTGGTTCACACACTGTGTCACTGGACCCACTGGTTCACACACACTGTGTCACTGGACCCACTGGTTCACACACACTGTGTCACTGGACCCACTGGTTCACACACTGTGTCACTGGACCCACTGGTTCACACACACTGTGTCACTGGACCGACTGGTTCACACACACTGTGCCACTGGACCGACTGGTTCACACACACTGTGTCACTGGACCGACTGGTTCACACACACTGTGTCACTGGACCGACTGGTTCACACACACTGTGTCACTGGACCGACTGGTTCACACACACTGTGTCACTGGACCGACTGGTTCACACACACTGTGCCACTGGACCGACTGGTTCACACGCACTGTGTCACTGGACCGACTGGTTCACACACACTGTGTCACTGGACCGACTGGTTCACACACACTGTGCCACTGGACCGACTGGTTCACACACACTGTGTCACTGGACCGACTGGTTCCCACACACTGTGTCACTGGACCGACTGGTTCACACACACTGTGTCACTGGACCGACTGGTTCACACACACTGTGTCACTGGACCGACTGGTTCACACACACTGTGTCACTGGACCGACTGGTTCACACACACTGTGCCACTGGACCGACTGGTTCACACGCACTGTGTCACTGGACCGACTGGTTCACACACACTGTGTCACTGGACCGACTGGTTCACACACACTGTGTCACTGGACCGACTGGTTCACACACACTGTGTCACTGGACCGACTGGTTCACACACACTGTGTCACTGGACCGACTGGTTAACACACACTGTCTTTCCTGCACTGACACAGTGGGTGGAACTTCGGACTCTTGATCAAGAGTGGCTTTGAATCCTTGATCAAGTATATATGAATGGGTACCTGGCTATATATTATGGTGGACATTTGTATACAAATACTCTTTGTGCCTTAATAGCAGTGTGGCTGAATGCTTCCCATACAAATCAAGATGGTGTTTGATTGAACATGTCCGAAGTGAGTAAAGTTTAAAGCACTGTTCAATCTGGTGGATTGGTTACTATGCTATATAAGAATCTACATTTTATATTTAACAAGAATGTATACGCACAGTTGAAGATACTCACAGGCATAAGTTTTGCCAGAGTTCTGTCTGGTTGTGTGTGTTTGTGTGTGTATTTGTGTTCAAACCCTGCACCCCCCGTGCTGTAGGGCGGCAAGTTACGCACCAGACTCCTGAGGTACTACTACTACACCCCTTCCCACACTCAGTCGCCCCACAAGGGTAGTGCCCCCACTCAACACCCTGGCCAAGTCACTGAGGAGGGACACGGCCTGAGGAGGGACACAGCCAACATGGTTGTCAGTCAGATTCAGGTGAGACCTTCAGTACTTCACGACTATTACAAGTACTAATTCTAACAAGACATTACATTGTTTTATATTCTTGTATATTGCATTAGTTTTTTTTAGTTGTTATTTATAGATTTTTTGTTTTTTAATTATTCTTCAAATGATAAATAATGATAATTATAAGTAACGGTTACATCCTTAGTACTTTCTTGAGTACTCCATGGTTATATACTATAGTACAGATTATGTGGGTAGTTTGTGGGTATTTCATCAAACCTGCTGAAAAAATTAAAGCCATATCTATAGCCACATGTGCAGTCTTCAGTTGTATGCTTGGTGATAAACATGACGTTAGCAGCTAAACACCTAATCAAAGCATTTTTTTTAT
Source organism: Oasisia sp. SBJ-2009 (assembly GCA_964017155.1). Classification (NCBI taxonomy): domain Eukaryota; kingdom Metazoa; phylum Annelida; class Polychaeta; order Sabellida; family Siboglinidae; genus Oasisia; species Oasisia sp. SBJ-2009. The sequence goes on along the minus strand of OZ024866.1, from coordinate 3,307,725 downwards.
CATACAATCTTTTTTTATCAAACTTTATCCACGTTGATTATGTAAGTATACAACCCATTTTCTGTATGTTTTTGGCTCACTGTGTTTTCTGTATGTATTTGGCTTGCTCTGTTTTTGTATGTATTTGGCTGACGTGTGTTTTCTGTGTGTATTTGGCTGACGTGTGTTTTCTGTATGTATTTGGCTCGCTGTGTTTTCTGTATGCATTTGGCCCGCTGTGTTTTCTGTATGTTTTTGGCTCATTGTGTTTGTATGTATTTGGCTCGCTGTGTTTTCTGTATGTATTTGGCCCACTGTGTTTTCTGTATGTATTTGGCCCGCTGTGTTTTCTGTATGTATTTGGCTCACTGTGTTTTCTGTATGTATTTGGCCCGCTGTGTTTTCTGTATGTATTTGGCTCACTGTGTTTTCTGTATGTATTTGGCCCGCTGTGTTTTCTGTATGTATTTGGCTCACTGTGTTTTCTGTATGTATTTGGCTTACTGTGTTTTTGTATGTATTTGGCCCGCTGTATTTCTGTATGTATTTGGCTCACTGTTTTCTGTATGTATTTGGCCCGCTGTGTTTCTCTATATATTTGGCCCACTGTGTTTCTCTATATATTTGGCCCGCTGTGTTTCTCTATATATTTGGCCCGCTGTGTTTCTCTATATATTTGGCCCACTGTGTTTCTCTATATATTTGGCCCACTGTGTTTCTCTATATATTTGGCCCACTGTGTTTCTCTATATATTTGGCCCGCTGTGTTTCTCTATATATTTGGCCCACTGTGTTTCTCTATATATTTGGCCCGCTGTGTTTCTCTATATATTTGGCCCGCTGTGTTTCTCTATGTATTTGGCCCGCTGTGTTTCTCTATATATTTGGCCCGCTGTTGTAGTGCCATCTGAACAGTGAGGGCGCCACTGACCTCGTCGTTGACCTCATCCTCAACAGTGACTCTGTCTTCCGTGAGACGATACAACTGGGCATCGCCCTACTGGAGGGCGGCAACAGTGTCGTTCAGGTGATTGTTACAAATTACATTGCAATCTCATAAACGATGCCTTCTTTTACAAACAGTTTATTTGATTATCTGTCGCTACTGGTCACAATGTTTACATGCGTTATTACCACATGTAGTATATGTAACAAGAACATTATTTTCAAGAAATATATTAATTCCAGCTTCAGTCGGGGTTGTGTTTCACAATTACAACAATGGTTGGTTTATTCTCGGCAGCATTCGTTCCTGCAGCGGTTCAAGGCGGATGAGAAGAGTTCGGAGAATTTCTTCAAGGTCCTCCACGAACACATGCAGGAAGCCCAGGATGAGATCAAAGCAAACTTCATCGTCAACACCGGCGACCCACTAGTTGGGGCCAGTGGTGACTTTGACGGGAGGGGTCGGAAGGACTCACTCATAAGTGGTAATGTAACTTCACTTTCATTAAGCCAGTGGTGTTTTACTTCGTACCTCTCATGGAGTAAGCTGTACTCACACTGTAAAATGTACTCACACTATAAACTGTACTCACACTGTAAACTGTACTCACACTATAAACTGTATTCACACTGTAAACTGTACTCACACTGTAAACTGTACTCACACTGTAAACTGTACTCACACTATAAACTGTACTCACACTGTAAACTGTACTCACACTGTAAACTGTACTCACACTGTAAACTGTACTCACACTGTAAACTGTACTCACACTGTAAACTGTACTCACACTGTAAACTGTACTCACACTGTAAACTGTACTCACACTGTAAACTGTACTCACACTGTAAACTGTACTCACACTGTAGACTGTACTCACACTGTAAACTGTACTCACACTGTAAACTGTACTCACACTGTAAACTGTACTCACACTGTAGACTGTACTCACACTGCAAACTGCACTCCCTATAATTTCAATAATATTACAAGACACTTTAAAAGTCTTAATAATGTTACAAGACTTTATAGACCTTTTTATAATATAAGACACTAGAGAAGTTTTAACAATGTTGTTATTATTATGTCCAATGGTGATTTATTTGATGGCAACTTTTCAGGGATTGGTTCGCCGGGCATGATGGCCGACTTGAAGGAAGAGTTGTCCCCCAAAGTGGCACTCATGCAACACATCCTCAGGTTCCTGCAACTACTGTGTGAGAACCACAACCAGGCCCTACAGGTACTGTTATAATTTATATCCCCTTGACACTAACCACAACCAGGCCCTACAGGTACTGTTATATCCCCCTGACACTAACCACAACCAGGCCCTACAGGTACTGTTATATCCCCCTGACACTAACCACAACCAGGCCCTACAGGTACTGTTATATCCCCCTGACACTAACCACAACCAGGCCCTACAGGTACTGTTATATCCCCCTGACACTAACCACAACCAGGCCCTACAGGTACTGTCATATCCCCCTGACACTAACCACAACCAGGCTCTACAGGTACTGTTATATCCCTCTTACACTAACCACAACCAGGCCCTACAGGTACTGTTATATAACCCCTGACACTAACCACAACCAGGCCCTACAGGTACTGTTATATAACCCCTGACACTAACCACAACCAGGCCCTACAGGTACTGTTATATAACCCCTGACACTAACCACAACCAGGCCCTACAGGAGCTGTTATATACCCCCTGATACTAACCACAACCAGGCCCTACAGGTACTGTTATATAACCCCTGACACTAACCACAACCAGGCCCTACAGGTACTGTTATATAACCCCTGACACTAACCACAACCAGGCCCTACAGGAGCTGTTATATACCCCCTGATACTAACCACAACCAGGCCCTACAGGAGCTGTTATATACCCCCTGACACTAACCACAACCAGGCCCTACAGGTACTGTTATATACCGCCTGACACTAACAACAACCAGGCCCTACAGGTACTGTTATATACCCCCTGACACTAACCACAACCAGGCCCTATAGGTACTGTTATATAACCCCTGACACTAACCACAACCAGGCCCTACAGGTACTGTTATATACCCCCTGACACTAACCACAACCAGGCCCTACAGGTACTGTTATATACCCCCTGACACTAACCACAACCAGGCCCTACAGGTACTGTTATATACCCCCTGACACTAACCACAACCAGGCCCTACAGGTACTGTTATATCCCCCTGACACTAACCACAACCAGGCCCTACAGGTACTGTTATATCCCCCTGACACTAACCACAACCAGGCCCTACAGGTACTGTTATATCCCCCTGACACTAACCACAACCAGGCCCTGCAGGTACTGTTATATACCCCCTGACACTAACCACAACCAGGCCCTACAGGAACTGTTATATACCCCCTGATACTAACCACAAACAAGCAATGCATAGCATCATTTAACTCAGCAGTATGAATGACTACATATCATAATTGCAACATAACAGAATTGCTGAATACTTCCCAGGAGAGTGAAGATGATTTCGGTGTAAAGTGCTTTGAGCTGTGCCCAGGACGGGATGTCATGCTGTGTATACACATACATTTTACATTGATGTCTGCAATGCAAAACAGTAACAACAGCCAGTATGATAATGAAGGGAAAGTTTACTTACCGACTTATGACTGAACGCTGACTTACGACCAACCCACCTATACAAGTGAATGAATGAGAGGATGATTGAAAGAAAGAAAACGCGAAAAAACTAACGGAGAACGAGTAAAATAACAAATGAGCGACTGGACAAAACTGACCTACTCACCCACTCACTACTCAGTCACTCAGTCACTCACTACTCAGTCACTCAGTCACTCCTGTCCTTGTAGAACTATGTGAGACATCAGAACCGGTCCAGTCACTTCTACAACATGGTGTGTGAGACGCTGCAGTTCCTCGACTGTATCTGTGGCAGTACCTCGGGGGGCCTGGGCCTGCTGGGACTCTACATCAACGAGGGTAATGTGTCCCTCATCAACCAGACCCTCAATACCCTCACTGAGTACTGCCAGGGGCCGTGTCACGAAAACCAGGCGAGAACATATTTGTTTAATTGTTTGTTTTTTAGATTTTTATTATTTTTTATTTATGAAAATGTATTGTGAGCACTAAAAATATATTATTATTGTTATAACTATTTATTTGAACAAATACAAATATTTAAACTCTTAATTAGCAAGAAACTTTAGTGAACAAATAATGTTGGTGTCTAATAACAACATAACTAATTACTCTTATAGATTATATGTATCTAAAAACATACAGTGTTCAAATATAAGCAGTTATTATATTAACTTGTCCATGTATTAGTTCATACAGAATGTGTATACATATTACTTTAGGTACAGAGTGTATACACAGTACCCTAGGTACATAGTGTATACATTACCCTGTGTACAGTGTGTGTACACATTACCCTGTGTACAGTGTGTGTACACATTACCCTAGGTACAGTGTGTACACATTACCTTAGGTACAGTGTGTTTACACATTACCTTAGGTACAGTGAGTGTACACATTACCCTAGGTAGAGTGTGTGTACACATTATCCTAGGTACAGTGTGTGTACACATTACCCTAAGTATAGTGTGTGTACACATTACCCTAGGTAGAGTGTGTGTACACATTATCCTAGGTACAGTGTGTGTACACATTACTCTAAGTACAGTGTGTGTACACATTACCATAGGTGTGAACACATTACCCTAAGTACAGTGTGTGTACACATTACCCTAGGTGTGTACACATTACCCTGTGTACAGTGTGTGTACACATTGCCCTAGGTACAGTGCCCTGACTGCTAGAGTGTGTGTCCAATGTTGCTGTCCTGTGTGCCTGTAGAATGCCATTGCGAGTCATGAATCGAATGGCATAGACATTGTCATTGCCCTGATCCTAAACGATATCAACCCCCTGGGAAGGGAGCGCATGGATCTTGTCCTGGATCTGAAGGTAGGTCAAGTAGGCAGATTTCTTGTTTGTTTTGTTTGTTTGCTTGTTTGCTTGTTTGTTTGTTTATTGCATTTATCCACTGTTGTGGTGAAGTTTGTTGATGTTTTGTATGCATGATTATAAATGTTATATATATATATGTACTATCAATGTCCGTCCGTCCGTCCGTCCGTCCGTCCGTCCGTCCGTCCGTCCGTCCGTCCGTCCGTCCGTCCGTCCGTCCGTCCGTCCGTCCGTCCGTCCGTCCGTCCGTCCGTCCGTCCGTCCGTCCGTCCGTCCGTCCGTCCGTCCGTCCGTCCGTCCGTTACGCATCCGTTACGCATCCGTTACACTTAAGACACTAAGACAGTAGTCCAGTTGTCTTTGTTGTTACTTATTCATGACAGGGAACTTTTAAATGATGCTGGATTAAGCCATGAGTTCCATCTGTTGCCACCAGGGTGCTCAGGCTGTCTTGTTTGGTGAGTGAGAATGTTGTTGCTGAGGCTATTGTTGTAGAAGTGTTGCTACTGAGGCTGTTGTTGTAGAAGTGGTGTTGCTGAGGCTGTTGTTGTAGAAGTGTTGTTACTGAGGCTGTTGTTGTAGAAGTGTTGTTGCTGAGGCTGTTGTTGTAGAAGTGTTGCTGAGGCTGTTGTTGTAGAAGTGTTGCTACTGAGGCTGTTGTGTAGAAGTGTTGTTGCTGAGGCTGTTGTTGTAGAAGTGTTGTTGCTGAGACTGTTGTTGTAGAAGTGTTGTTGCTGAGACTGTTGTTGTAGAAGTGTTGTTGCTGAGGCTGTTGTTGTAGAAGTGTTGCTACTGAGACTGTTGTTGTAGAAGTGTTTTTCTGAGGCTGTTGTTGTAGAAGTGTTGCTACTGAGGCTGTTTTTCTAGAAGTGTTTTTACTGAGGTTGTTGTTTTAGAAGTGTTGTTGCTGAGGCTGTTGTTGTAGAAGTGTTGTTGCTGAGGCTGTTGTTGTAGAAGTGTTGCTACTGAGGCTGTTGTTGTAGAAGTGTTTTTACTGAGGTTGTTGTTTTAGAAGTGTTGTTGCTGAGGCTGTTGTTGTAGAAGTGTTGTTGCTGAGGCTGTTGTTGTAGAAGTGTTGCTACTGAGGCTGTTGTTGTAGAAGTGTTGTTGCTGAGGCTGTTGTTGTAGAAGTGTTGCTACTGAGGCTGTTGTAGTAGTGTTGCTACTGAGGCTGTTGTTGTAGAAGTGTTGTTGCTGAGGCTGTTGTTGTAGAAGTGTTGTTGCTGAGGCTGTTGTAGAAGTGTTGCTACTGAGGCTGTTGTTGTAGAAGTGTTGTTGCTGAGGCTGTTGTTGTAGAAGTGTTGTTGCTGAGGCTGTTGTAGAAGTGTTGCTACTGAGGCTGTTCTTGTAGAAGTGTTGTTGCTGAGGCTGTTATTGTAGCAGTGTTGCAACTAACCGTGTCATCACGTGTGTTGTGTAGAACAACGCGTCCCTGCTGCTGCTGGCTGTCCTGGAGAGTCGGCGAGACAGTGAGAACGCACAGAGGATCCTCTACAGCATGACTCCCAGCCAGCTGGTGAGTCCTGTCTACAGTAGCTCCGTGGCTTACGGGTTACAGCTTCACACTCTTAGCTAAGACAACCCGGGTTCAAATCCTGTGCTGTTGTGTCAAACCTTGAGCAGGTTTTGTCACTTTACATTGCTCCATTTCACTCAATTGTATGAAGTAAGGCTTCTGACTGATTCATCTAATCAGTTCACTCAGCTGTATGAACTAAGGCTTCCAACTGATTCATCTAATCAGTTCACTCAGCTGTATGAACTAAGGCTTCCGACTGATTCATCTAATCAGTTCACTCAGCTGTATGAACTAAGGCTTCCGACTGATTCATCTAATCAGTTCACTCAGTTGTATGAACTAAGGCTTCCGACTGATTCATCTAATCAGTTCACTCAGCTGTATGAACTAAGGCTTCCGACTGATTCATCTAATCAGTTCACTCAGTTGTATGAACTAAGGCTTCCAACTGATTCATCTAATCAGTTCACTCAGCTGTATGAACTAAGGCTTCCAACTGATTCATCTAATCAGTTCACTCAGTTGTATGAACTAAGGCTTCCGACTGATTCATCTAATCAGTTCACTCAGCTGTATGAACTAAGGCTTCCGACTGATTCATCTAATCAGTTCACTCAGTTGTATGAACTAAGGCTTCCAACTGATTCATCTAATCAGTTCACTCAGCTGTATGAACTAGGGCTTCCAACTGATTCATCTAATCAGTTCAGTCAGTTGTATGAACTAAGGCTTCTGACTGATTCATCTAATCAGTTCACTCAGTTGTATGAACTAAGGCTTCCAACTGATTCATCTATTCAGTTCACTCAGCTGTATGAACTAAGGCTTCTGACTGATTCACTTAACCAGACAACAGACTCTGCTGGTCTAGCACTCTGGGATCAAAATGTACGATTGCCTTAAGCTCCAGTATTGTTATGAAAGATGCAGGCTCAGGCATTAGAGGCAGCCACGTGGTGCATGTTGGGCAATAAATCACTCTGGAATAGTGCATGTGTGTGTGGGGAGTCGGCAGTGTTTGTGAAATTAATAAGGCTACTGGGGTGTTTAGTGGGCTCACAAGGCTACTGGGGTGTTTAGTGGACTCACAAGACTACTGGGGTGTTTAGTGGACTCACAAGGCTACTGGGGTGTTTAGTGGGCTTACAAGGCTACTGGGGTGTTTAGTGGGCTCACAAGGCTACTGGGGTGTTTAGTGGACTCACAAGGCTACTGGGGTGTTTAGTGGGCTCACAAGGCTACTGGGGTGTTTAGTGGGCTCACAAGACTACTGGGGTGTTTAGTGGACTCACAAGGCCACTGGGGTGTTTAGTGGGCTCACAAGACTACTGGGGTGTTTAGTGGACTCACAAGGCTACTGGGGTGTTTAGTGGGCTCACAAGACTACTGGGGTGTTTAGTGGACTCACAAGGCTACTGGGGTGTTTAGTGGGCTCACAAGACTACTGGGGTGTTTAGTGGGCTCACAAGGCTACTGGGGTGTGTAGTGGGCTTACAAGGCTACTGGGGTGTTTATTGGGTTCACAAGACTACTGGGGTGTTTAGTGGGCTCACAAGGCTACTGGGGTGTTTATTGGGTTCACAAGGCTACTGGGGTGTTTAGTGGGCTCACAAGGCTACTGGGGTGTTTAGTGGGCTTACAAGGCTACTGGGGTGTTTATTTGGTTCACAAGGCTACTGGGGTGTTTAGTGGGCTCACAAGACTACTGGGGTGTTTAGTGGACTCACAAGGCTACTGGGGTGTTTAGTGGGCTCACAAGACTACTGGGGTGTTTAGTGGGCTCACAAGGCTACTGGTGTGTTTAGTGGGCTCACAAGGCTACTGGTGTGTTTAGTGGGCTCACAAGGCTACTGGGGTGTTTAGTGGGCTCACAAGGCTACTGGGGTGTTTAGTGGGCTCACAAGGCTACTGGGGTGTTTAGTGGGCTCACAAGGCTACTGGGGTGTTTAGTGGGCTCACAAGGCTACTGGGGTGTTTAGTGGGCTCACAAGGCTACTGGGGTGTTTAGTGGGTTCACAAGGCTACTGGGGTGTTTAGTGGGCTCACAAGGCTACTGGGGTGTTTAGTGGGCTCACAAGGCTACTGGGGTGTTTAGTGGGCTTACAAGGCTACTGGGGTGTTTATTGGGTTCACAAGACTACTGGGGTGTTTAGTGGACTCACAAGGCTACTGGGGTGTTTAGTGGGCTCACAAGGCTAGTGATGTGTTCCCACAGGTGGAAGTCGTGACCCAGGCCTACCATGGGGAGGAGGAGATGGAGAGGGAGACCGACAGGGAGAGGGAGGAAGGGATGGGGAAAGGGGAGCACACAGGGACACAGCCAAGGACTGTTGGCCATAACATCTACCTGCTTGCTCACCAGGTAAGTTAGCATTTCCTTCCATGCCACCCTCTATGCATTTTGTCGCTGTTGTCTTTCCCCTTTTCCTTGTTACCTGACATTCTAGGAGGTAGATGGTGTGGATGGTGATATAGTTTTATGACCTCTGACAGATGCACACAACTAGTGGTTTCAGTATATTAGCTTATGTGCTGACTGCTGCCAAAAGTCCAACTTTTGTAAGTGCAGTGACTCCTGCCTAGAGGACAGGATTATCGACCTACAGAACCTGAGTATAAATCTGGTGCTGTCTTGTCAAACCTTTGGCAAGTTTGTTCACGCAGGCTTTGTGGCTATGGGCAGTGGTTGATATTTGCATTTGCATTCATAGTCTTTGCGCATTAATTGCAGCATTGCAGAATGCTTCCCAGAGAAGTTGAGATGGTGATCAATAGAACAGGCTTCCCAGTGAGTAAAGCGTGAAGTGTTTTGAAGCAATCCCCAAGGACTGGATACTGCGCCGTATAAGAACTTGTCTTTACGTATAGGTTGTGTGTTTGCTAAAGTAAAGACACTGACTAATCTTCCTACTACTCACGTGGTAGTGGGCAGAGACGTGCCTCGGGGGTAAGATAATCTGTTGATCGCCCTCATCACTGTGTAGCTGTACTCTCCCGTGGTTGGGTGAAGGCCTCAGCATGCTCTTTCAAGGTCTGTCTGTTTCTGCCAAATTGTACCCTTCCAGTACTAGTTTGTCTAGTTCATCTCTCCATCGCCTCACCAGTGTTCCTCTAGATTGTGTCTCTTTGTAATGTTCCTAGGTGGTGATATGTGATGTCCGTCAGTCATCTCGTATTCTGATGATGTGCTCTGACCAGGTCCGCTTCCATCTACTGACTTGTACAGTCACACCAGTCTTCTCGCTTTTTCTCTCCGAAGCTAATGTTATCACACATTACTATAGAGGGGATAACTAGAGAGGGATAACTAGAGAGGGGATAACTAGAGAGGGATAACTAGAGAGGGGATAACTAGAGAGGGATAACTAGAGAGGGGATAACTAGAGAGGGGATAACTAGAGAGGGGATAACTAGAGAGGGGATAACTAGAGAGGGGATAACTACAGAGGGGATAACTAGAGAGGGGATAACTAGAGAGGGGATAACTACAGAGGGGATAACTAGAGAGGGGATAACTACAGAGGGGATAACTAGAGAGGGGATAACTAGAGAGGGGATAACTACAGAGGGGATAACTAGAGAGGGGATAACTAGAGAGGGGATAACTAGAGAGGGGATAACTACAGAGGGGATAACTAGAGAGGGGATAACTAGAGAGGGGATAACTAGAGAGGGGATAACTACAGAGGGGATAACTAGAGAGGGGATAACTACAGAGGGGATAACTAGAGAGGGGATAACTAGAGAGGGGATAACTACAGAGGGGATAACTAGAGAGGAGATAACTACAGAGGGGATAACTAGAGAGGAGATAACTAGAGAGGGGATAACTACAGAGGGGATAACTACAGAGGGGATAACTAGAGAGGGGATAACTACAGAGGGGATAACTACAGAGGGGATAACTAGAGAGGGGATAACTACAGAGGGGATAACTAGAGAGGAGATAACTAGAGAGGGGATAACTACAGAGGGGATAACTAGAGAGGGGATAACTAGAGAGGGGATAACTAGAGAGGGGATAACTAGAGAGGGGATAACTACAGAGGGGATAACTAGAGAGGGGATAACTACAGAGGGGATAACTAGAGAGGAGATAACTAGAGAGGGGATAACTACAGAGGGGATAACTAGAGAGGGGATAACTAGAGAGGGGATAACTAGAGAGGGGATAACTAGAGAGGGGATAACTACAGAGGGGATAACTAGAGAGGGGATAACTACAGAGGGGATAACTAGAGAGGGGATAACTAGAGAGGGGATAACTAGAGAGGGGATAACTAGAGAGGGGATAACTAGAGAGGGGATAACTAGAGAGGGGATAACTAGAGAGGGGATAACTAGAGAGGGGATAACTAGAGAGGGATAACTAGAGAGGGGATAACTAGAGAGGGGATAACTAGAGAGGGATAACAAGAGAGGGGATAACTAGAGAGGGATAACTACAGAGGGGATAACTAGAGAGGGGATAACTAGAGAGGGGATAACTAGAGAGGGATAACTAGAGAGGGGATAACTAGAGAGGGGATAACTAGAGAGGGATAACAAGAGAGGGGATAACTAGAGAGGGATAACTAGAGAGGGGATAACTAGAGAGGGGATAACTAGAGAGGGATAACTAGAGAGGGGATAACTAGAGAGGGGATAACTAGAGAGGGATAACTACAGAGGGGGATAACTAGAGAGGGGATAACTAGAGAGGGGGATAACTAGAGAGGGGATACCTAGAGATGGGATAACTGGAGAGGGATAACTAGAGAGGGGATAACTAGAGATGGATAACTACAGAGGGGATAACTAGAGAGGGGATAACTAGAGAGGGGATAACTAGAGATGGATAACTACAGAGGGGATAACTAGAGAGGGATAACTAGAGAGGGGATAACTAGAGAGGGATAACTAGAGAGGGGATAACTAGAGAGGGATAACAAGAGAGGGGATAACTAGAGAGGGGATAACTAGAGAGGGATAACAAGAGAGGGGATAACTAGAGAGGGATAACAAGAGAGGGGATAACTAGAGAGGGATAACAAGAGAGGGGATAACTACAGAGGGGATAACTAGAGAGGGGATAACTGGAGAGGGATAACTACAGAGGGGATAACTACAGAGGGGATAACTACAGAGGGGATAACTACAGAGGGGGATAACTAGAGAGGGGATAACTACAGAGGGGGATAACTACAGAGGGGATAACTACAGAGGGGATAACTAGAGAGGGATAACTACAGAGGGGATAACTACAGAGGGGATAACTACAGAGGGGATAACTACAGAGGGGGATAACTAGAGAGGGGATAACTACAGAGGGGATAACTAGAGAGGGATAACTACAGAGGGGATAACTAGAGAGGGATAACTACAGAGGGGATAACTACAGAGGGGATAACTACAGAGGGGGATAACTAGAGAGGGGATAACTACAGAGGGGATAACTAGAGAGGGATAACTACAGAGGGGATAACTACAGAGGGATAACTACAGAGGGGATAACTAGAGAGGGATAACTACAGAGGGGATAACTAGAGAGGGGATAACTACAGAGGGGATAACTACAGAGGGGATAACTAGAGAGGGATAACTACAGAGGGGATAACTACAGAGGGGATAACTACAGAGGGGATAACTACAGAGGGGGATAACTAGAGAGGGGATAACTACAGAGGGGATAACTAGAGAGGGATAACTACAGAGGGGATAACTAGAGAGGGATAACTACAGAGGGGATAACTAGAGAGGGATAACTACAGAGGGGATAACTAGAGAGGGATAACTACAGAGGGGATAACTAGAGAGGGATAACTACAGAGGGGATAACTACAGAGGGGATAACTAGATTGCTGTGGAGTGAAGTTGGAGACACTGTCCTGTGTGCTGTAGCTGGCCAGACACAACAAAGATCTGGCTGAGCGGTTGAAGCCCGGACCTGACGGCTGCTACATTGACCCAGCCTTTGAGTACTACGCTGCACACACTGCACAGATTGAGGTAAACATACATGAGTACTACGTCACACACACTGCACAGATTGAGGTAAACATACATGAGGACTACGTCACACACACTGCACAGATTGAGGTAAACATACATGAGTACTACGTCACACACACTGCACAGATTGAGGTAAACATACATGAGTACTACATCACACACACTGCACAGATTGAGGTAAACATACACACAACTACATCTACATTAAACCTTTGAGTACTACGTCATACACACTGCACAGATTGAGGTAAACCTACACACAACTACATCTACATTAAACGTTGAGTACTACGTCACACACACTGCACAGATTGAGGTAAACATACATGAGTACTACGTCACACACACTGCACAGATTGAGGTAAACATACGAGTACTACGTCACACACACTGCACAGATTGAGGTAAACATACATGAGTACTACGTCACACACACTGCACAGATTGAGGTAAACATACATGACTACTACGCCGCACACACTGCACAGATTGAGGTAAACATACATGAGTACTACGTCACACACACTGCACAGATTGAGGTAAACATACATGAGTACTACGTCACACACACTGCACAGATTGAGGTAAACATACATGAGTACTACGTCACACACACTGCACAGATTGAGGTAAACATACATGAGTATTACGTCACACACACTGCACAGATTGAAGTAAACATACATGACTACTACGCCGCACACACTGCACAGATTGAGGTAAACATACATGAGTACTATGTCATACACACTGCACAGATTGAGGTAAACATACATGAGTACTATGTCATACACACTGCACAGATTGAGGTAAACATACAAACAACTACATCTACATTAAACCTTTGAGTACTATGTCATACACACTGCACAGATTGAGGTAAACATACAAACAACTACATCTACATTAAACCTTTGAGTACTATGTCATACACACTGCACAGTTTGAGGTGAACATAGGATGGTTTCAATGCAAAACAAAAGAAACTCCTTTTTAAAATTTCGCCAAAACCAGGACAGAACATATTGTTTATACACAAGCTTACAAAAGCCTCTACAATTGAAATGTAAAGACAACACTGCATGTGTCAAAACAAAATTGTTTGCATAAAACCGACCTACCCTGATGAATGTTTGATTTTGAAGAAGTCAGTATGTTATGCTTACAAAAACCTCAACAGCTTCGATGATCCCGAAGACTTCAGTGGTTTGACATTTTGCGTGTGTAGATCGTGCGCGAGGATCGCACCATGGAGCAGATCGTGTTCCCGATCCCGGAGGAGTGTGAGTACCTGACCCTGGAGACCAAGAGGAGGGTGTATACGGGAGCCCGGCGGGACAAACAGGGCAGCAAGGTGTCCTACTTCTTCAACAAACACAACGACATGTTCGCCGAGATGATGTGGCAGAAGAAGCTGAGATGTAAGCAGCTGGCTGGGGTGGACAGGTCATGTCACACTAAATCTTAATGTTACCTCAACGAATGCCTGTGTCCAGTATGTCATGGTTTGGTTATCAAGCCTTTGCCAACAATGTCTGATAATGACTAAATATGTCAACTACATTACTACTGTGGCATGTCAGCTCCTAGATCAGTCATTATTGCATACATTGGTCACTATGACAACTTTCCCTTAAATTCTTGTCACAAAGAAAATGATCTGAAACCAACAACAAAATATAAAATTAAGTGCATGTGTCCAGCACCCTTCTGTCGCCACTTGATGGACTTTTTTGCTAAGCAACTGGTCACATGATCAACTGGTCATTTTTGTTTGCTATCAAAGCTAAACATAAATGAGCAAAAATTAAGCAGAGAACAAACTGTTGTGATTATATAGATGTTGTTTGAATTGAAGGCAGTGCAGTGTATTTCAAATAATGTTCATGTACGTTTATGTTCCTTAGTAGGCTCTCATAGAACATGTTCTAATGTGTTCTGGTGTAGGTCCTGGAACTGCCTGAGCCTGCGGCTGATCAGTGTCCTAGCTCATTGTTTATCATCCTGTGTTGCATGCATGTTGTTTATTGTCCTGATTGTTTGGTTATTGTCTTAATTGATCTGTTCTGCTAGCCAGCTTCCAGTTGTTTATTGTCTTGACTGTCCTGTTATTGTCTTGACTGTCCTGTTATTGTCTTGACTGTCCTGATATTGTCTTGACTGTCCTGTTATTGTCTTGACTGTCCTGTTATTGTCTTGACTGTCCTGTTATTGTCTTGACTGTCCTGTTATTGTCTTGACTGTCCTGTTATTGTCTTGACTGTCCTGTTATTGTCTTGACTGTCCCGATATTGTCTTGACTGTCCCGTTATTGTCTTGACTGTCCTGTTATTGTCTTGACTGTCCTGTTATTGTCTTGACTGTCCTGTTATTGTCTTGACTGTCCTATGTTCCAGTGAGTTTCCTTTGTTTGTTGTCCTGATATGCTATGTTTGAAACTAGCTTCCAGTAGTTTATAGACTTAACTGTCCTGTCGATCAGTGTCCTTACTGTGTTGCCAGCGAGCCGCCTGTTGTACTGGTTCAGTAGTCACATGACCCTGTGGATGAGCATCTCCTTCCATCTGGCCATCACCCTCAACCTCCTCGTTGCCTTCTTCTACCCCTTCGGGGGCGAGGACAAGGGTAAGTGTCACAGCTGCAGCCCATGGCAACAACTAATGCAGGAAGTTGGTTTCAATTTCATAATGGATCATCTTGTTAGCCAAACCTCCAGATGACCAATGCTGTAGTCTGTTGGTGGGCAGCCATTGTAAGAAGTCTGCTCACAAGATGGCAGCACTAGTGTGACCCGTTGGTGATAGTTTTGACTGATTAATTGATAATAACTTTTCGCTGTGACGTTCTTTGTCTGCACTAGTTTCCATTCATACATTGTTTATGTCAGTCAAACAATTAAGACATGCTAGATACAAGTGATAAGAAGTAAAACAAAAATAAGTAATTGTTAAATATATTTTTTAAATATTTTATAAATTAAAATAATAATAAATAATTGCGTACAGGAAACAGAAAAATATGATAAAAACAAATTTGGTGAATGCGCCATGACAGGATAGTTAAATTATCAAATGGCGCTGTTAGATTTGCACGTTTACAGCGTTGTGTCTCCCTGTAATGTGACCTTTCTCAATAAACTTCAGCAGATCAGTTTTACACTACCACTGACGATGTCTTCTTCATGAGTACATAATTGAAATGATCGTCGCTCACACATGATCAATAGATTGGAAGCAAGAATCACCCAAAAGAGATGGGGGGTTGCCACCTCGATGACCCACGTTGGCTCCCTGTGGTCACTGTGTTTTCCGTTACAGAGCTGGACCCCCGGCTGTCACCCGCCGTCTGGACCGTCGTATTGATGTTACTGGCTGTTGTCGTGGCATTCCCGTGTCAAACGGCCGTCTTCACGTTTGCCTGCTCGGTCATACTGCGTCTCATCTTGTCTATCGGCCTTGAACCCACGCTCACTCTACTGGGGGCGCTCAATGTGAGTACGAAACGGTGTTGACCTTCGACCTCACGTACATTCCTGCTAAGTCAGGATGCAGTATTCTGATTTATAGGTTTTTAAGCAGTGTTTGACTCTTAAGAACTTGAATGAAGTATCTGAATATTTTTATTTTTCATGGATTTTATTGGTGGACTGGCGCTGCACCGTGCATGACTGCTGTTGAGACTGATTAAAGCGGCATGTCCATTTTATTTGGATTTAGTTGTTTTGTCATTTCAAATTTTCGGCAATTTAAATGTTCATCTGGATTTTGAATGAACGAATTAATGAATAAAAAATGAATGAATAATAAATAAATTTATTTAATTATTTTGCCATTAAGGCAGGCCACGAGAGCCATCTGGATGACATATTAGTGTCATTGTGTGGGTCACATGATAGATTGAAGCGGGATCATTGTGAACTCTGGCTGGCAGCTCACGACAGGCTTCATTTGATGGATTTCTTACATAGTTTTATTTTATTTTACCAATTCCTTGTTTGCCTACCTGGAGTATACCTCTGCATGACTGGCTGCAGGCGCTCAATGCCATTGTGTTCATGGTGAGTGCGATGGGGAACTGTGGCACGTTTACCAAGCCTCTCCTCCAGATCCTCACAGACTTCCAGTTCCTCTACTACCTCAGCTACCTCGCAGTCAGTCTCCTCGGCCTCCTGCTGCACGAGTTCTTCTACAGCCTCATGGTGAGTATCATGTGTGTGTGTGTGTGTGTGTGTGTGTGTGTGTGTGTGTGTGTGTGTGTGTGTGTGTGTGTGTGTGTGTGTGTGTGTGTGTGTGTGTGTGTGTGTGTGTGTGTGTGTGTGTGTGTGTGTGTGTGTGTGTGTGTGTGTGTGTGTGTGTGTGTGTGTGTGTGTGTGTGTGTGTGTGTGTGTGTGTGTGTGTGTGTGTGTGTGTGTGTGTGTGTGTGTGTGTGTGTGTGTGTGTGTGTGTGTGTGTGTGTGTGTGTGTGTGTGTGTGTGTGTGTGTGTGTGTGTGTGTGTGTGTGTGTGTGTGTGTGTGTGTGTGTGTGTGTGTGTGTGTGTGTGTGTGTGTGTGTGTGTGTGTGTGTGTGTGTGTGTGTGTGTGTGTGTGTGTGTGTGTGTGTGTGTGTGTGTGTGTGTGTGTGTGTGTGTGTGTGTGTGTGTGTGTGTGTGTGTGTGTGTGTGTGTGTGTGTGTGTGTGTGTGTGTGTGTGTGTGTGTGTGTGTGTGTGTGTGTGTGTGTGTGTGTGTGTGTGTGTGTGTGTGTGTGTGTGTGTGTGTGTGTGTGTGTGTGTGTGTGTCTACATATATATGTATATATATGTACATATATATGTATATATATTGTATGTATATATATATATACAATATATATACATATTCAGTGTGTGCCCATATATGATGAGCGAGATGGGCCCCCCTCACTGTGTTTCTAAGCCACTTCGCTCAGAATATGCCACAATTGCTACCTCATGGCTATTTCTTGATATAAACATGTTTACATGCTGCTTCCTAGTAGTTATGCATTTGGTTTTTCTCTATATAGGTTAAAACACCCTTCAGAATACACCATTGTGAAAGTAGTTTTTAAAATATTGATGGGTGTCCATCCTACCACCCCCACCCCACCCCACCCCACCCCACCCCACCCCACCCCACCCCACCCCACCCCACCCCACCCCACCCCACCCCACATGTTACCATATATGATATATACCATGTTACCACATATGGTATGTACAATGTTACCACATATGGTATGTACCATGTTACCATATATGGCCTGTACCATGTTACCACATATGGTATGTACCATGTTACCATATATGATATATACCATGTTACCACATATGGTATGTACCATGTTACCACATATTGTAGGTACCATGTTACCACATATGGTAGGTACCATGTTACCACATATGGTAGGTACCATGTTACCACATATGGTAGGTACCATGTTACCACATATGGTAGGTACCATGTTACCACATATGGTAGGTACCATGTTACCACATATGGTAGGTACCATGTTACCACATATGGTAGGTACCATGTTACCACATATGGTATGCACCATGTTACCACATATGGTATGCACCATGTTACCACATATGGTATGTACCATGTTACCATATATGATATATACCATGTTACCACATATGGTAGGTACCATGTTACCACATATGGTATGTACCATGTTACCACATATGGTATGTACCATGTTACCATATATGGTATATATAATGTTACCACATATGGTAGGTACCATGTTACCACATATGGCCTGTACCATGTTACCACATATGGCCTGTACCATGTTACCACATATGGTAGGTACCATGTTACCATATATGATATATACCATGTTACCACATATGGTATGTACAATGTTACCACATATGGTATGTACCATGTTACCATATATGGCCTGTACCATGTTACCACATATGGTATGTACCATGTTACCATATATGATATATACCATGTTACCACATATGGTATGTACCATGTTACCACATATGGTAGGTACCATGTTACCATATATGATATATACCATGTTACCACATATGGTATGTACAATGTTACCACATATGGTATGTACCATGTTACCATATATGGCCTGTACCATGTTACCACATATGGTATGTACCATGTTACCATATATGATATATACCATGTTACCACATATGGTATGTACCATGTTACCACATATGGTAGGTACCATGTTACCACATATGGTAGGTACCATGTTACCACATATGGTAGGTACCATGTTACCACATATGGTAGGTACCATGTTACCACATATGGTAGGTACCATGTTACCACATATGGTATGTACCATGTTACCACATATGGTATGCACCATGTTACCACATATGGTATGTACCATGTTACCATATATGATATATACCATGTTTCCACATATGGTAGGTACCATGTTACCACATATGGTATGTACCATGTTACCACATATGGTATGTACCATGTTACCATATATGGTATATATAATGTTACCACATATGGTAGGTACCATGTTACCACATATGGCCTGTACCATGTTACCACATATGGCCTGTACCATGTTACCACATATGGTAGGTACCATGTTACCATATATGATATATACCATGTTACCACATATGGTATGTACAATGTTACCACATATGGTATGTACCATGTTACCATATATGGCCTGTACCATGTTACCACATATGGTATGTACCATGTTACCATATATGATATATACCATGTTACCACATATGGTATGTACCATGTTACCACATATGGTAGGTACCATGTTACCACATATGGTAGGTACCATGTTACCACATATGGTAGGTACCATGTTACCACATATGGTAGGTACCATGTTACCACATATGGTAGGTACCATGTTACCACATATGGTATGTACCATGTTACCACATATGGTATGCACCATGTTACCACATATGGTATGTACCATGTTACCATATATGATATATACCATGTTACCACATATGGTAGGTACCATGTTACCACATATGGTATGTACCATGTTACCACATATGGTATGTACCATGTTACCATATATGGTATATATAATGTTACCACATATGGTATGTACCATGTTTCCATATATGATATATACCATGTTACCACATATGGTATGTACCATGTTACCATATATGATATATACCATGTTACCACATATGGTATGTACCATGTTACCACATATGGTATGTACCGTGTTACCATATATGGTAGATATAATGTTACCACATATGGTAGTTACCATGTTACTACATATGGTATGTACCATGTTACCACATATGGTATGTACCATGTTACCACATATGGTAGGTACCATGTTACCACATATGGTAGGTACCATGTTACCACATATGGTAGGTACCATGTTACCACATATGGTAGGTACCATGTTACCACATATGGTAGGTACCATGTTACCACATATGGTATGTACCATGTTACCACATATGGTATGTACCATGTTACCACATATGGTATGCACCATGTTACCATATATGGTATGTACCATGTTACCACATAAATAAAATTATGGTATGTGCCATGTTACCACATATGGTATGTACCATGTTACCATATATGGTATGTGCCATGTTACCACATATGGTATGTACCATGTTACCATATATGGTATGTACCATGTTGCCATATATGGTATGTGCCATGTTATCACACATGGTATGTACCATGTTACCATATATGGTATGTACCATGTTACCATATATGGTATGTGCCATGTTATCACACATGGTATGTACCATGTTACCATATATGGTATGTACCATGTTACCATATATGGTATGTGCCATGTTATCACACATGGTATGTGCCATGTTACCATATATGGTATGTACCATGTTACCATATATGGTATGTGCCATGTTATCACACATGGTATGTGCCATGTTACCATATATGGTATGTACCATATTACCATATATGGTATGTACACCCTACTGGACACTACTCACTTGTACTGTTTCACACCTGCTTGACCCGTCCACCAGCTGCTGGACATCATGTACCGGGTGGAGACACTGCTCACTGTGATCCGGTCGGTGACCAAGAATGGCCGGTCCATCCTGTTGACGGCCGTCCTCGCTGTCATCCTCATCTACCTCTTCTCCATCGTTGGCTTCATCTTCTTCAAGGACGACTTCCTCATTGAGGTTGACTCTCTCGGAAGCTTCGTTGACAAAGGTACACCGCTTCACGTCACACAAATATGTCGTAATTGGACACTTCTCAACTTCTCAACTTCTCAACTAAATAGTTGTTCCTTTTGATTGCATATTGTGCTGATTTTTAGATAATTTACCTTTGAAGTTAAAATGTATATCCTGTTGTTTATAATGGACCAGTCAACCCAGTTGTGTTTCATTTAGGATTGTATCATATTTGTTCCATTAAATGCACAGAATGCTTAAGAAAAATTATTAAATTCTTTGACAATGACAGAATGTTATAAATTCATGCATAGTTTTACTAATATACATTAATGAATTGTTTTATCAGTTGCGCTGTTCTTATTGTTCTTTTCAGCCGCTATGGCTGCCACAGAGAATACACTTTATTATTATTAGTTTTGCTGTTTCCACCAGTGTCATCCACCAGGTCATCACTATATATATATATATATGTATATGTATATGTATATGTATATGTATATGTATATGTATATGTATATGTATATGTATATGTATATGTATATGTATATGTATATGTATATGTATATGTATATATATATATATATATATATATATATATATATATATATGTATATAAACACACACTCCTAAATACAGGTTAGTCATAGACAGACCACTCTATTATGAGAGATAAGACATGCAACTTCTTAAAACGGTGCTCTCAAAATCACAGAATTAAATTATATATTATATATTATTTCTACACTGCATCAGACAGTCCTGGCCCATCAGACAGTCCTGGCCCATCAGACAGCCCTGGCCCATCAGACAGCCCTGGCCCATCAGACAGTCCTGGCCCATCAGACAGTCCTGGCCCGTCAGACAGTCCTGGTCCGTCAGACAGTCCTGGCCCGTCAGACAGCCCTGGTCCGTCAGACAGTCCTGGCCCGTCAGACAGTACTGGTCCGTCAGACAGTCCTGGCCCGTCAGACAGTCCTGGCCCGTCAGACAGTCCTGGCCCGTCAGACAGTCCTGGCCCGTCAGACAGTCCTGGCCCGTCAGACAGTCCTGGCCCGTCAGACAGTCCTGGCCCGTCAGACAGTCCTGGCCCGTCAGACAGTCCTGGCCCGTCAGACAGTCCTGGCCCGTCAGCCTTATTACAGCCGTGTTACTTGTGCTAGTTCACAGTAGAGATGTGTTTCTGTCACTACAGACTTTGTCCAGGCAGCGGCCGCGACCCTGTCAGGTGACACCACAGGTGGCTCCACCTGTACATCTGACTGTGGCGGTCACCAGCCAACCGTGGACCCGATGCCGACAGAGCCATCCTTTGGGAAGAGGGAAGAGGGAATGGAGCCCCACTGCGACTCCCTCATCATGTGCATAGTGACGACGCTGAACGAGGGGCTGAGGAACGGAGGAGGCATTGGGGACGTCTTACGCAAACCCAGCAGTAAGGTGAGCCTTGTGTGGCTGTGTCCCTCTGCCTGCTTTCTAAGGTTAACATTTGTGACCGCCATTAAAAATGAGACACCCTCATGACAAAGCCAAAATGCTATTATTATTATTTAATCTAAAGGTTTATTGTATATATCTCGTCCGGCCGGCCGGCCGGCCGGCCGGCTGGTCAGCCTCGGTTTGGGACTTTCAGAAGTTTCTGTTCCAGACAGGTTTTACCTAAGGGATGTCAAATGCTGTCAGACTCCTTTTAAAATATTGCTGTAGGGGTGATTTGTTTAGAAATGTTAAGCAAATTATTAAATAAAACACTGCATGACAATTAAGATATTATATTTATAAGATACATTAAAATATAAAAACATTACGCAAATTATTTTTATCAATTGCATAGCATTAATAATTTAAATAAAAATACGGTCAAGATGTCCAACTGACAACTGACCCGTGTCTGCTTCATGTTCTGCAGGAGCCTCTGTTTGTGGCCCGCATCATCTACGATCTTCTCTTCTTCTTCGTCGTCATCATCATCACCCTCAACCTCATCTTTGGTGTCATCATCGACACATTCGCAGACCTGAGGAGTGAGAAACAACAGAAGGACGAGATCCTACAGAACACGTGCTTCATCTGTGGTGTGTTGGTTTGTCTTCATCTGTGGTGTGTTGGTTTGTCTTCATCTGTGGTGTACTGGTTTTCATCATCTCTGGTGTGTTGGTTCTTTTCATCTGTGGTGTGTTGGTTTGTCTTCATCTGTGGTGTGTTGGTTCTCTTCATCTGTGGTGTGTTGGTTCTCTTCATCTGTGGTGTGTTGGTTCTTTTCATCTGTGGTGTGTTGGTTCTCTTCATCTGTGGTGTGTTGGTTCTCTTCATCTGTGGTGTGTTGGTTCTCTTCATCTGTGGTGTGTTGGTTCTTTTCATCTGTGGTGTGTTGGTTTGTCTTCATCTGTGGTGTGTTGGTTCTCATCATCTGTGGTGTGTTGGTTCTCTTCATCTGTGGTGTGTTGGTTCTCTTCATCTGTGGTGTGTTGGTTCTCTTCATCTGTGGTGTGTTGGTTCTCTTCATCTGTGGTGTGTTGGTTCTCATCATCTGTGGTGTGTTGGTTCTCTTCATCTGTGGTGTGTTGGTTCTCTTCATCTGTGGTGTGTTGGTTCTCTTCATCTGTGGTGTGTTGGTTCTCTTCATCTGTGGTGTGTTGGTTCTCTTCATCTGTGGTGTGTTGGTTCTCATCATCTGTGGTGTGTTGGTTCTCTTCATCTGTGGTGTGTTGGTTCTCTTCATCTGTGGTGTGTTGTTTCTCTTCATCTGTGGTGTGTTGGTTCTCTTCATCTGTGGTGTGTTGGTTCTCTTCATCTGTGGTGTGTTGGTTCTCTTCATCTGTGGTGTGTTGGTTCTCTTCATCTGTGGTATGTTGGTTCTCTTCATCTGTGGTGTGTTGGTTCTCTTCATCTGTGGTGTGTTGGTTCTCTTCATCTGTGGTGTGTTGGTTCTCTTCATCTGTGGTGTGTTGGTTCTCTTCATCTGTGGTGTGTTGGTTCTCTTCATCTGTGGTGTGTTGGTTCTCTTCATCTGTGGTGTGTTGGTTCTCTTCATCTGTGGTGTGTTGGTTCTCTTCATCTGTGGTGTGTTGGTTCTCATCATCTGTGGTGTGTTGGTTCTCTTCATCTGTGGTGTGTTGGTTCTCTTCATCTGTGGTGTGTTGGTTCTCATCATCTGTGGTGTGTTGGTTCTCTTCATCTGTGGTGTGTTGGTTCTCTTCATCTGTGGTGTGTTGGTTCTCTTCATCTGTGGTGTGTTGGTTCTCATCATCTGTGGTGTGTTGGTTCTCTTCATCTGTGGTGTGTTGGTTCTCTTCATCTGTGGTGTGTTGGTTCTCTTCATCTGTGGTGTGTTGGTTCTCATCATCTGTGGTGTGTTGGTTCTCTTCATCTGTGGTGTGTTGGTTCTTTTCATATGTGGTGTGTTGGTTCTCTTCATCTGTGGTGTGTTGGTTCTCATCATCTGTGGTGTGTTGGTTCTCTTCATCTGTGGTGTGTTGGTTCTCATC
The DNA here is from genome assembly GCA_964017155.1 of Oasisia sp. SBJ-2009. NCBI lineage: Eukaryota > Metazoa > Annelida > Polychaeta > Sabellida > Siboglinidae > Oasisia > Oasisia sp. SBJ-2009. The sequence continues at coordinate 3,283,629 of OZ024866.1, read as the reverse complement.
ATCTGTGGTGTGTTGGTTCTCTTCATATGTGGTGTGTTGGTTCTCATCATCTCTGGTGTGTTGGTTCTCTTCATCTGTGGTGTGTTGGTTCTCATCATCTGTGGTGTGTTGGTTCTCTTCATCTGTGGTGTGTTGGTTCTCTTCATCTGTGGTGTGTTGGTTCTTTTCATCTGTGGTGTGTTGGTTCTCTTCATCTGTGGTGTGTTGGTTCTCATCATCTGTGGTGTGTTGGTTCTCTTCATCTGTGGTGTGTTGGTTCTCTTCATCTGTGGTGTGTTGGTTCTTTTCATCTGTGGTGTGTTGGTTCTCTTCATCTGTGGTGTGTTGGTTCTCTTCATCTGTGGTGTGTTGGTTCTTTTCATCTGTGGTGTGTTGGTTCTCTTCATCTGTGGTGTGTTGGTTCTCTTCATCTGTGGTGTGTTGGTTCTCTTCATCTGTGGTGTGTTGGTTCTTTTCATCTGTGGTGTGTTGGTTTGTCTTCATCTGTGGTGTGTTGGTTCTCATCATCTGTGGTGTGTTGGTTCTCTTCATCTGTGGTGTGTTGGTTCTCTTCATCTGTGGTGTGTTGGTTCTCTTCATCTGTGGTGTGTTGGTTCTCATCATCTCTTGTGTGTTGGTTCTCTTCATCTGTGGTATGTTGGTTCTCATCATCTGTGGTGTGTTGGTTCTCATCATCTGTGGTGTGTTGGTTCTCTTCATCTGTGGTGTGTTGGTTCTCATCATCTGTGGTGTGTTGGTTCTCTTCATCTGTGGTGTGTTGGTTCTCATCATCTGTGGTGTGTTGGTTCTCTTCATCTGTGGTGTGTTGGTTCTCTTCATCTGTGGTGTGTTGGTTCTCTTCATCTGTGGTGTGTTGGTTCTCATCATCTGTGGTGTGTTGGTTCTCTTCATCTGTGGTGTGTTGGTTCTCTTCATCTGTGGTGTGTTGGGTCTCGTCATCTGTGGTGTGTGGTTCTCGTCATCTGTGGTGTGTTGGGTCTCGTCATCTATGGTGTGTTGGTTCTCGTCATCTGTGGTGTGTTGGTTCTTTTCATCTGTGGTGTGTTGGTTGTCTTCATCTGTGGTGTGTTGATTCTCTTCATCTCTGGTGTGTTGGGTCTCGTCATCTGTGGTGTGTTGGCTCTCGTCATCTGTGGTGTGTTGGTTCTCGTCATCTGTGGTGTGTTGGTTATCATCATCTGTGGTGTGTTGGTTGGTTCTCATCATCTCTGGTGTGTTGGCTCTCGTCATCTGTGGTGTGTTGGTTCTCGTCATCTGTGGTGTGTTGGTTCTCATCATCTGTGGTGTGTTGGTTCTCGTCATCTGTAGTGTGTTGGGTCTCGTCATATGTGGTGTGTTGGTTCTTATGATCTGTGGTGTGTTGGTTCTCGTCATCTGTCTATATTTCTTACTGTCCTGTGACAGTCTATATTTCCTACTGTCCTGTGACAGTTTATATTTCCTACTGTCCTGTGACAGTCTATATTTCCTACTGTCCTGTGACAGTCTATATTTCCTACTGTCCTGTGACAGTCTATATTTCCCAGTGTCCTATGCTGCAGGTCTGGAGCGGTCAGCGTTTGACAACAAGGAGGTGACGTTTGAGACTCACTACCGCCAGGAACACCACATGTGGCACTACCTCGACTTCATTGTCCTCATCATGGTGAAGGACCCCACCGAGTTCACAGGCCCCGAGAGTTACGTCAACTCTCTCATCAAGGTAGAGTGTGTGATTTCACAGGCCTAGAGAGTTACATCAACTCTTTCATCAAGGTAAAGTGTGTGTATGAGTTCACAGGCCTAGAGAGTTACATCAACTCTCTCATCAAGGTAGAGTGTGTGTGTGTGTGTGTGTGTGTGTGTGTGTGTGTGTGTGTGTGTGTGTGAGTGTGTGTTTGTGTGTGTGTGTGTGTGTGTGTGTGTGTGTGTGTGTGTGTGTGTGTGTGTGTGAGTGTGTGTGTGTGTGTGTGTGTGTGTGTAATTGTGTGTGCAGCATGTGTGTGTATGTGTGTTTATATGTAAGTGTATATGTGAGCGTTTATGTGTGTGTTTCTGTGAGTGTATGTGTAGTATATGATTGTATGTAAGTGTGAATATGTGACGGTGTATTTGTGTGTATTTGTGTGTGAGTGTGTACGCACGTGAGAGTACGGTGTGTAATTTGTGAGTGTATATATGTATGTTTATTAGTTTGAGGGTGTATATATATATATGTATGTATGTATGTATGTATGTATGTATGTATGTATATATATATATGTGAGTTCATAGGCCTAGATAGTTACATCAACTCTCTCATCAAGGTAGAATGTATGTGTGAGTTCACAGGCCTAGAGAGTTACATCAACTCTCTCATCAAGGTAGAGTGTGTGTGTGAGTTCACAGGCCTAGAGAGTTACATCAACTCTCTCATCAAGGTAGAGTGTGTGAGTTAACAGGCCCAGAGAGTTACATCAACTCTTTCATCAAGGTAGAGTGTGTATGAGTTCACAGGCCTAGAGAGTTACGTCAACTCTCTCATCAAGGTAGAGTGTGTGTATGAGTTCACAGGCCTAGAGAGTTACGTCAACTCTCTCATCAAGGTAGAGTGTGTGTGTGAGTTCACAGGCCCAGAGAGTTACATCAACTCTCTCATCAAGGTAGAGTGTGTATGAGAGTGTGTGTATGAGTTCACAGGCCTAGAGAGTTACGTCAACTCTCTCATCAAGGTAGAGGGTGTGTGTGAGTTCACTGGCCCAGAGAGTTACATCAACTCTCTCATCAAGGTAGAGTGTGTATGAGTTCACAGGCCCAGAGAGTTACATCAACTCTCTCATCAAGGTAGAGTGTGTATGAGTTCACAGGCCTAGAGAGTTACGTCAACTCTCTCATCAAGGTAGAGTGTGTGTATGAGTTCACAGGCCTAGAGAGTTACGTCAACTCTCTCATCAAGGTAGAGTGTGTGTGTGAGTTCACAGGCCCAGAGAGTTACATCAACTCTCTCATCAAGGTAGAGTGTGTATGAGTTCACAGGCCTAGAGAGTTACATCAACTCTCTCATCAAGGTAGAGTGTGTATGAGTTCACAGGCCTAGAGAGTTACATCAACTCTCTCATCAAGGTAGAGTGTGTATGAGTTCACAGGCCCAGAGAGTTACATCAACTCTCTCATCAAGGTAGAGTGTGTATGAGTTCACAGGCCCAGAGAGTTACATCAACTCTCTCATCAAGGTAGAGTGTGTATGAGTTCACAGGCCTAGAGAGTTACATCAACTCTCTCATCAAGGTAGAGTGTGTATGAGTTCACAGGCCTAGAGAGTTACATCAACTCTCTCATCAAGGTAGAGAGTGTATGAGTTCACAGGCCTAGAGAGTTACATCAACTCTTTCATCAAGGTAGAGAGTGTATGAGTTCACAGGCCTAGATAGTTACATCAACTCTCTCATCAAGGTAGAGAGTGTATAGAGTGTGTGTACAGAGACTTACAATAATTTGTGTGATTTGTCCGTGGTTGGATGTGACTAGAAGTCCAGAAGAAGGTTGGCTGTCCCTCAGTGTTGTGGCCTGTCCCTGATAATTAGTGGATGTGATTGTTTTGTTCAGGAGAAGAAACTGGACTGGTTCCCGCGCATGAGAGCCATGTCCCTGGCCGTGGACAACACCGACAGTGAGCAGAATGAGCTGCACGGCCTGCGGGTGCTCCTGGAGACCACCAATGAGGCTGTGGAGGTGTTGTCGAAGCAGCTCGCCGACCTGGAGGAGCAGGTCAGTGTTGGGCGGGGTCACACCACAGTGCTCCAGTTCACTCATCCACTCCACAGTGCTCCAGTTCACTCATCCACTCCACAGTGCTCCAGTTCACTCATCCACTCCTCAGTGCTCCAGTTCACTCATCCACTCCACAGTGCTCCAGTTCACTCATCCACTCCACAGTGCTCCAGTTCACTCATCCACTCCACAGTGCTCCAGTTCACTCATCCACTCCACAGTGCTCCAGTTCACTCATCCACTCCACAGTGCTCCAGTTCACTCATCCACTCCTCAGTGCTCCAGTTCACTCATCCACTCCACAGTGCTCCAGTTCACTCATCCACTCCACAGTGCTCCAGTTCACTCATCCACTCCACAGTGCTCCAGTTCACTCATCCACTCCACAGTGCTCCAGTTCACTCATCCACTCCACAGTGCTCCAGTTCACTCATCCACTCCACAGTGCTCCAGTTCACTCATCCACTCCACAGTGCTCCAGTTCACTCATCCACTCCACAGTGCTCCAGTTCACTCATCCACTCCACAGTGCTCCAGTTCACTCATCCACTCCACAGTGCTCCAGTTCACTCATCCACTCCACAGTGCTCCAGTTCACTCATCCACTCCACAGTGCTCCAGTTCACTCATCCACTCCACAGGGCTCCAGGTCACTCAGCGGTATGAATGAGTAGCTGGCTATATGCAGTGTGGATATTTGTAACTAGTCCTCATACATTAATTGCATCATCACTGAATGGTTTCCAGAGATGTTTAGATGGTCACAGTTGAATAGGTCTGTTATGGAATAAAGTGTCAATACACAGTCATTTTCACATGCTTACACACATATAAGCATATGTGACACACCCACGCAGGTACACATTTATACTCAAAAGCATGCAAGCACACTCACCACACACACGCACACGCACACTCACACACACTCACACACACTCACACACACACTCACATACACACACACACACAAACACTCACATACACACACACTCACACACACTTACACACACACACACTCACACACACACTCACACACACACTCACACACACACACACACACTCACACACTCACTCACACACACACACGCACACACACACACTTACACACACACACTCACTCACACACACTCACATACTCACACACACACTCACACACACACTCACACACACACACTCACACACACTCACATACACACACTCACACACACACACACACACACACACACACACACTCACTCACTCACTCACACACACACACTTACACCCACACACACTCACACACACACACACACACACACACACACACACACACACACACACACACACACACACACACTGTCTGTCATCATGTAGGTGAACACTTGATACATTTGCTTGTATTTTCAACTGCCAAGAATGCATACATATTGGTATTTAAAATTAGATTAAATTGAACAATAATTGAAACTCATCTTGTTAGTAAGTGAATATATTTCAACTGCTGTACTTGCATGCATAGCGGATACTTGACTATGATGCACCAGTTGAACGCTTCTTGAAATCCACTCATTTGCATATGACAGCTTCAGCTGTCTGCGTCTGGTGGACTTGTCCTGAACTTAGAGAGGTGTCCTGTTGTAGGACCATGCCATGGTCTGAGTGAGAGGTCCTGTTGTAGGACCATGGTCTGAGGGACAGGTCCTGTTGTAGGACCATGCCATGGTCTGAGTGAGAGGTCCTGTTGCAGGACCCTGCCATGGTCTGAGTGAGAGGTCCTGTTGTAGGACCATGCCATGATCTGAGTGAGAGGTCCTGTTGTAGGACCCTGCCATGGTCTGAGTGAGAGGTCCTGTTGTAGGACCCTGCCATGGTCTGAGTGAGAGGTCCTGTTGTAGGACCATGCCATGATCAGAATGAGAGGTCCTGTTGTAGGACCCTGCCATGGTCTGAGTGAGAGGTCCTGTGGCAGGACCCTGCCATGGTCTGAGTGAGAGGTCCTGTTGTAGGACCATGCCATGATCTGAGTGAGATGTCCTGTTGTAGGACCCTGCCATGGTCTGAGTGAGAGGTCCTGTTGTAGGACCATGCCATGGTCTGAGTGAGAGGTCCTGTTGCAGGACCCTGCCATGGTCTGAGTGAGAGGTCCTGTTGTAGGACCATGCCATGATCTGAGTGAGAGGTCCTGTTGTAGGACCCTGCCATGGTCTGAGTGAGAGGTCCTGTTGTAGGACCATGCCATGGTCTGAGTGAGAGGTCCTGTTGTAGGACCATGCCATGATCTGAGTGAGAGGTCCTGTTGTAGGACCATGCCATGATCTGAGTGAGAGGTCCTGTTGTAGGACCCTGCCATGGTCTGAGTGAGAGGTCCTGTTGTAGGACCATGCCATGGTCTGAGTGAGAGGTCCTGTTGTAGGACCATGCCATGGTCTGAGGGACAGGTCCTGTTGTAGGACCATGCCATGGTCTGAGGGACAGGTCCTGTTGTAGGACCATGCCATGGTCTGAGTGAGAGGTCCTGTTGTAGGACCCTGCCATGATCTGAGTGAGAGGTCCTGTTGTAGGACCATGCCATGGTCTGAGTGAGAGGTCCTGTTGTAGGACCATGCCATGGTCTGAGTGAGAGGTCCTGTTGTAGGTTGCCCAGCAACGCAAGCGCAAGAGAGACGTGAGTGTCTTCAGACAGACGTCCTCCCTCACAACGTTTGGACAAGTTGACAAAGATGCCAACTAACAACCATCAGTGACCCTGTCAGCTGTTGTGAGTCATCTGGCACAAAGTAATACTGACTGATACAGGTTGGGAAGAACAAGGAACTCTACTCTATTTCTAACACTGCCTGTTCCTACGTTCCCCTTTTACTGGCTTTAAGTTGCCCTGTTTAAGTTCCTTATGTCTTAATTCCATTAACAAGTCGATTTACATTGTTTTCTTACTCCTGTAAGAAAACCTGTTCAGCTTCGATCATCTAGTTCTGATTTACTTTTTATCCCTAAAATCAATCCTTGTATTGGGACTAGTGATTTTGCTGTGGGTGCGCCAATTATTATTATAAACTTATAAGTTGATCTACTCTGACTTTTTTGACAAATAAGTGGAATAAATGTGAACCGTTTGTGTAAACACACAGTAGCACTTAATCATACAAGTTAGTTCAATTTAATCATTCTTACATCTGGTGCTTTGTTATTATGAATTTTGCTTATGTACACATATTTGTCTTGCAGATGTATATTTATTAACAAATACGTGCCTTACAGATGTGTATTAACTGTGCTTTGCAGATGTAAATTATTATATTTATTAACAAATGTGTACCTTGCAGAAACAGATATATATATGTACACATGTACATATATATATATATATATATATATATATAGGTATATACTGGTTTACATAAACGCACATGTGATGTATGGCTGCTCTTTTTCAATGACCCAAATGTGCCTTGCAAATGTATCTTATGCTGTATTAATTTAAAATGTGTGCCTTGCCGATATGTATATATATATATATATATTTATATACATAATAATATTATATGTATTTGATGTATATAAGACATTTTATATACATACATACTGATTTACATATATGTACATATACATATACATGTATTAAAAAATAATGTGCATTAAACTATTTTTAATGTAATTATTATTTGTGTATTATCAAACTGTGTATTCTCAATCCACATTGCATCATGTGATGTTGCCATGTTAACTTACAAAGAAACAATTAAGGTATGACTACCTGGGGAATACATGTTCTTGTGCTTTCTTTAACTCATTATGTCAGCCTGCTAACTGATATAATCACACATGCCTAATAATGTCACCTATGTTATGCAATTCAATGTATTAAAAGGAAATAAATGCAATAGATGTCTTACTATTCTTCATTTATGCATATTCAACTTCAAGATGTCTGAGTAAATACAACAATGTTTGACAGAACAGTTGTATTAACTAATCTTTGTATGTGAAAACTACTTTTGAGTAGATGCCTGCCATTAAGACTCATCATTTACATATGACGTTATAGTGTTGTATGTAGTTATTAGGCTGCACCCCACACTCTAACAGGAATGTTTGATATAGAATGTGCCAAAACATTTTATTTTATGCATCTGATACAATTTTACATAGAGCTTTATGAACAGTGTATTGATTCTGAGATCAATTAACCCTGTTTATTTGGTGCGCCTCTTAGTATTAACATATGGAAATATTTTATATTAAAGGCCACAACTTGCAGTGTTAATTATTTTCTTAGTCACACACAATAAATGATATGATGCATGTTATAATGTGAGTCAGTCATCATACTGATCAGTAGGAGTTGCAACATAGATGAGCCCTGCACTTGTCAGTCGTTCATTGGGGATGGAAAGTCTGTCTATTTGACATCCAGATTTTCATTGATGATGTTTCTTCAGTTTCCACCTGTGTGTGCCCTGTGTGGATGACCACTGACACAGGTCCTTGTGCTACAGTAGCAGTGACCAGCTAGTGACAGGCGCCTCATATGAACTTATCTGTGAGACTTTACATCCCCCCCCCCCCATGTAAGGTTCTTTGTTGGTCAGTCAGCCCAGCTTCAGTGGATATTTGACACTTTTAACATGCAGAATAATAATGGTGTATTATTTTGCAATAGGAGTCTTGCAACTTCGATTTTTGGCTCGTGTCATTCTTATTCCAATATCACATAAATTAGCACAAAGATCTTTAAACAGACTTCAAGACTGGGTTATGGTCAAATAAACAAGTAATAAAACTATAATAAGTAAGCATCATGCCCCCATTGTGGCATTTATTTAGCATTCTCTGTGGGAAATAGAAATAAAAACGCATCCTGACATACACTATTGCATTCAAATCATGGATGAATACTATCAATCAACATACACAAGACGCAGGACTGATGTATAAATAAATAAAACAACTATCAACTGATACAGATATACTGGAGCATAGCTCAGCAGTGTCAAGAAACATCTCAGTTGTAAATAACTATATCAGCAGTTGTAAAGTACAGCAGTATTATATACTTGTTAAAGGCAATCGTTACTCTCTGCAGTATAGTTATCTCTATAAACTACAGCAGTTAATCTTAAAATGACAATTCAAGCTAACTCAAAATTTCTGTGAATAAAAATGTTGCAGTTTTTCATTTACCCTTGCATATTAAAATCTATTTACTGTTCACATTCCTTATTGTCAGTGAAACACAAGTGAGAACTACAGATTCTGTCTGGTAACTTATGTTAGCTTCAGTTGCTAAATACTTCACAGCATATGCACTGTAAATGCCAGTAACACATGCGTATCTTAGTTCCCTTCTGCCTGGAGCATGACGAGTGATATGCAACCCACAAAAGTGGTCGTAATGTCAATTATGTCATGGCTGTATCAAACAGGTCCACTGTACCCTACACACATATATATACAGCTGTATGTATATTACTCCTATCAGCAGCATACATAGATTAATTGTTTATGAGACAGTTGTTTACAGCCTTTCAGACCGCCATTATTTAAACAGACAAAAGGTTGTCTGAATAAAGTTTTGACCCTTGCTTGCACAAATAAGACCCTTCATTTAAAAATGTAATGATACCATATCAATAGTTGTTTTAACAAATAAAACGTAATGATGTCTGGTGATGTTTTTCTTAGAGCTATAATGGAGTGGTCTACCATTAGAATTATATATTTATATATATATATATATATTAAACATATATATGTGATATATTATGAGTGATCATGCACTTCACTTGGTACTAATGTGCCCTGGCTTACAGTGCATTGGAAGTAGTTTTGACAGTTTACTTTGTACACCATCCATTCAACTACACAGACCTATCGCGGTCACATTTGGTATACGACCATGTGCAACAGTGGCAGTCATGATATTCCTTCACAACCAAGTATTACAGACAACAGGGCATACCGCGAGAACACGGCAATCACTTCAGAAATCTGTACAGCAAAGATCACACAAACCGCCATCATGTGACATACCTAATTTTTTAATCATACTATTTTACAAACAGCAATCTCTAACCATTCCGTGTCTGACAATCGTTTATTTACTGTTTTGGATTTATAGATTATTCTTAGCTTATATCCATCGCAACATGTTTATTCCTCTGCATCTCATTACTCGTGGTATTCACAAAGACAAGATATAGTCATGTTGGTTTTAGGGTATTTTGTGCCCCAGAAAGCACTGCTAACTGCACCATTGACAGTTGTCATTTACTTGACACACGTCAATAAACTGATGCACCACACAGTGTTCATTGTACAAGGACACTCTGAAAGACAATTAACCCTTTGATACCAATGCAGTATGATGACACGAATGTCGACGCACAAAACAAGGTAAACACAAAATATACAGCCGCAAGAACAAGTACCGGCAATGACCACATGACACAACCACCACTATCACATGACACAGCCGCCACTATCACATGACACAGCCACAACTATCACATGACACAGCCGCCACTATCACATGACACAACCGCCACTATCACATGACACAACCGCCACTATCACATGACACAGCCGCCACTATCACATGACAAAACCGCCACTATCACATGACACAACCGCCACTATCACATGACACAACCACCACTATCACATGACACAGCCGCCACTATCACATGACACAACCGCCACTATCACATGACACAGCCACCACTATCACATGACACAGCCACCACTATCACATGACACAACAGCCACCACTATCCAAAGATCCCCGGGTTGCTGCGGGTGCGTGCAGACTTCCTCTCCTCAAACTTCCTGATGGGGTGGTCCTTGCCGTCGTTAGGGTTGGCGAGTGCGGCCTCCAGCTTGCTGTAGTACTCTGCCTCTGCTGCCTTCTGTGCCTCGTACATTCTCTCCTCCTCGGACCTCTTCGCCGTGTCGCGGCGGTGGTTGTAGTCCATCTGACTGACCAGGTCACTCTCGTACCTCTTGTTGGTGAGGAAGCGGCGTTCTCTCTCATCTCTGTCCGCCTGTAAATCAACAACGACATGTTTGTGACACAGCGCAGTGGCTCAGGGGTAGAGCTTTGGACTCTCGACTAAGAGAACCCGGGTTTGAATCCTGTGCCGCGGTGTTAAAACCTTGGGCAAGTTTTTTCAGTCTACATTGATCCAGTTCACTCAGCTGTATAAATGAGTACCTGGCAATAGACAGTGGTGGATATGTGTACGAGCAGCCTTCGCGCATTAATTGTAGAATGTGGCTGGATGCTTCCCAGAGAAGTTGAGATGGTATTTGATTGAACAGGTCTGTCAGGGAAGTAATGTGTAAAAGCGCTTTGAGCAGTCCTATGGACTGGATACTGCGCTATATAAAAAACTTACCTTTTTTCCACACCTGAAGACATTTGTTTTTTTAAACATGCTTTAAATGAGACATGGTGACAGAACTTTCTGTAACCGCATACATCTTTGTTGCCATGGCAACAAAGATGCAAATTGCCAATTTTGTTCTAAATTGCTATAACCTTCACATAAGTACTATAATTCTGAAATGTTATGAAGGTAAGGTAAGTTCTCACCAAGATATGGCCCACGGCTACTTTAGGGCCAGCAGCTGTCCTTAAATGAAATGTGTGTACACAACTTTCTGGTTGACGTTCATCATGTGCATGTAAACAGCCACGCATCACGGAAGTATGTTGTTACTAAGGGGAAAACTTGCGAGGTTCAGACAAATAAACGGATGCAAAGGAAGTGAATGGACCTTGTGAGAGTGGAAGGGGAAGCTGGACGTCAACTGAGGTGGGAGACTGGTTAGGGAGATTTGGTTGTATTGAGGGAGAATAAGAGTGAGAGACAGGGAATGAGAAAACCGATGAGGAGGATGAAATGGGACCAATCATGGGTGGATCCCCCAGTCTTCTGGAATCTATTGCTATTGCTCTTTAAATGTGCCCTGTTACACACTCCCCTGAGCTTTGCTTATGATAGAAGATTCTGAATTGTTACGTTACAGTTGCACGGCTGTGAACATTCGTCAACACCACCATCTCTCAATGTCTGTCATCAGTGGAGTTGATATTATGACACAGAGAACTGAAGTCCTCCCAAATACCCTAGCTGGACCCACCCTGCCCCGAGGGAAGAAGACAAGCTGAAGAGGCTACATACATATATATATATATATATATATATATATATATATATATATATATATATATATATATATATATATATATATACATATATATATATATACATACACACACACAGAAACACACACACACAGAAACACACACACAGAAACACACAGAAACACACACACACACACACACACACTCACACACACACACACACACACACACACACACACACACACACACACATACACACACACCACCCTGGACAACAGTCACAAAGAGAACACACAAGATCGCTCCCACACTGTCTCTCACTGCGCCTCACCTTCATGTTGATGGCGATGGCGTTCATGAGTTCGTCCCGGTCCCTCAACACCTGCTCCTGCCTCTCCTTGTTCCTGCGCACTGAGACACAGACAGGGGTTAGTCCCGGCAATGTGGCAGGACAACAACGAGAAAACTACACCATTAAATTTAAGGATATCTTTAAATTGCACAAATCTGCAGGTATACAATTGATGACATTATTTCCATGACAAACCAGCGAAATTTTGTTTTAAGGAGAATTTCAGGGCTCAACATACCTGGAGACCATTTCACTGAAATCATAACATAAAGTAGAATATTTTAGTAAATTTAAAGTGCCTTTTCGAACGCAGTAAAATCCATTGCCCGTGACTGAGGATATTATTTCCATGACAGACTGGCAAATGCGACCCAGTGGCACATCCTGGTAATTTAATTTCCTGTTATACTTGCCCACTGCCAAGGAGCAAATTATTTTAGCTAAGGAGCAATTTAAAGAGCATTTATTTTATCGGGCTTAGGAGCACTTTTTGTTAAGGAGCAATTTAAAGAGTGTTTTAAAGAGGCTAAGGAGCTCATAACAAGTTCAGTGAAATGGCGTCGTGGTCGCTAGGCAGCCAGTAACGACTGCGTGCAGGCAGACACTCACGTTTGTCGTCGACCTGCCTGCGCCGGCCGTCCATGACCTGCTCCAGCAGTGTCTGTCGAGCCTGCCGCTCCACCTTCCACTGGGCGATCTTCTTCTGCCACATCTTCTCCACCTCCACGTCACACAACTTGTCGATCTCCCGCTCCCGCGCCTCCTCGTCCGCCTTCAACCGCTGCAGGTACGCCCGGTACTTCTGGTCCTCCTCACGCAGCTCCACCTGCAGCAGGGGGCGCCACCGTCAGTTCACTCGCCAGGGGGCGCCACCGTCAGTTCACTCACCAGGGGGAGCCACCGTCAGGTCACTCACCAGGGGAGCCACCCTCTCACCATGAGACTGCACCACCAGGGGGCGCTATCGATGCTTATAATATGATAACGATAATTCCGTTTCTTTACGTGGTACTTCTTAGGTTAGTTATTACCAATCAACGTGTTTCGCGTAATTAATAAAATTAACTGCTCAAGTTTTCGATGAATATAAAATATTTTAACTGTATTCAATAAATATAAAAAAATGTATCTGTTAAAGATTCAATAAATATAATTTGTTTGTTTGTGTAATCCACGTTACAAAAATAATATATGGTTGCATTACAATTAACAAGCAGTGTAGTTGTAGGTTTCCAGAGAGCACCAAAGGGTGTGCAATTAGAGGTTCCCAGAGTGTATGAAGTAAAAGAGGGTGCAGTTGGAGGTTTTTAGAGAGGGTTCAGCCACATCAATATTCCGCCACTGTTACACCAACACCCGATGCATGTGTAATGGAGTTTTCAAGAAAATATCTTCCAAATAAAATGAGTACAAGAACATTACACAATCCTCGCCAACAAATGACCTTGACCTAGTGACCCTGACCTTGCGCTGAGCCTCTTCGAGAGCCTCGTTGTGTGTCTCCTCGAGCAGCTTCTGGAGCACCTTCATGTCGAAGGCGAGTTCTTCCTGCATCTCGCGCGCCACCTTCGCATTCTTCACCTTGATGGACTTGTCGTACATCGCCCGCGTCTCCTTCTGCTTCTGAAGCTTGCCCTGGCGCGCGTGTTCATCCTCCAGCTTCCGCAACTCAGCCTGCTCTTTCTGTTAGACAGACAACACAATTATAGCCTTGGTCACCACACAGACAACAGTAAATTATAGCCTTGGTTACCATACAGACATCAAATTATAGCCGTTGTTACCATACAGACAACAGCAAATTATAGCCTTGATTACCATCCATCCATCCATCCATCCATCCATCCATCCATCCATCCATCCATCCATCCATCCATCCATCCATCCATCCATCCATCCATCCATCCATCCATCCATGCATCCATGCATCCATGCATCCACGCACCCATCCATCTACTCATCCATTCAAGTAATTTGAATCATATTACAAGATACAGGCTTCAACAATTGTGTTTCATCTGAACTTTAACAAAAACTCAACGAAGGACATTTGGTACACAGCATACAACATTTACACCATTGACATGATAACAAGAAATAACCACTTAAAGAAAGTATTACGACTGAAAATAAACAACTTAAACAAACAACAACACAGGAAAGAGACGCGGTGCTCACCAGGAGCTGCGCCTCCTCCGCCACGAGCGCCTCCTCCATCTGCTTGTGAGCCTCCACCGCAGCCATCTGCTTCTGGAGCACCTCCACCATCTCCTGGTTGGCTCTGATCTTCTTCTTCTCCTCCTCCTCCTCCCGCTGTGCCTTGGTGCGGATGTCCTCGTACCACAGCTGTGCGTACATCGCGTCGTCCTCTCGCTGCTGCTCCTCTCGCCGCTGCTTCTCCGCCACCTGCTGGAAGCGCTCGTAGGTGATCTGGTCCTGGAGCCGCTTGCTCAGGATGCTCCTCAGCTCCTCACACTGGCTCCTGGAGCATATACGTGGAGCACAAGGTCAGGAGGAGGTCAGTCGTGAGGTGGTGAAGACGTGGCCAGGAGATGGTCAAGTATAGTCTCAGATTGTCAGGTACGGTCAGTCGTGGTCAGCATACAGTCATAGATGGTCAGTATACCCAGCAAACAACGACCCGTGATTTCACATGTTCTGTAAGTGAATTCACAAGTTCAACTGGCTCAATTCACGTGTTTTCGTACGTGAATTCACTGGATTCTGTGAACAAATTTGGTGTGTCGACACGTACGTGTTTACTGTGAAATCATGAGTTTTTCACGTGATGACACGCACCAGTGAAACCGTACCAGTTCTGACCCAGTATGACTCGTGTCAAACTCATTCAAAACTCGTGACAACAGGCAGAACACGTGTATTCACATGAATACACAAGAAAACACGTACTGGTGCAGAGGTACCAATTATGAACCAGTATGACACATGCCAACTGGCTCAGAAATGGTTCCTTGTTTGCTGGGTGGTCAGTTGGTTCACGGCATGCCCAAGATACAGTCAGTAGTGGTCAGGAGATAGCTGGGAGAGCTGGTCAGGATGCAGTCATGTGTGACCATGATGCAGTCATGTGTGACCATGATGCAGTCATGTGTGACCATGATGCAGTCATGTTTGGCCATGATGCAGTCAGGTGTGACCATGATGCAGTCATGTGTGACCATGATGCAGTCATGTGTGACCATGATGCAGTCATGTGTGACCATGATGCAGTCATCTGTGACCATGATGCAGTCATGTTTGGCCATGATGCAGTCATGTGTGACCAGGATGCAGTCAGGTGTGGCCGTGATGCAGTCAGGTGTGGCCATGATGCAGTCAGGTGTGGCCATGATGCAGTCAGGTGTGACCAGGATGCAGTGGTCAGGCAATACAGTCAGTGGTGGTCAGAAGATGGCCAGAATACAGTCAGAAATGGTCAGGATGGAGTCAGTGTGTTTATGAGATCGCCAGGATAGAGTGATGGGTGGTCAGAATGTAGACAGTGGTGGTGGTCAGTCGTGGTCAAGACATTACCAGCACAGCAGCACAGTCCCAGAAGGTCGGGCTACAGTCAGAATGAGACAGTGGTGCAGAAGAAACAGTGAAAAGTAAACATGAGGTGAGGTGAGAGTGAGGACCTGATGGACAGTGAGCTGAGGTAGACGAGGTACACACCTCCACTGCTCCTCGTATTTCTTGTGCACCACCCCGAGTCTCTCCGCCTCGCGGTCCTCCTTCAGCTTCTTCGCCCTCTCCCTCATCTTCGCCTGCCGCTCCAGGATCGTCTCCTCCGCAGCCACCATCTGCTGGCCATACAGCGCGTCCTCGAACGACAACAGGTCCCGCAGTCTGCAACACACGACTCACTCGTCACAACAAAACACGACTCACTCGTTACAACAACACACAACTCACTCGTCACAACAACACACGACTCACTCGTCACAACAACACACGACTCACTCGTCACAACAACACATGGCTCACTCATTACAACAACACACGACTCACTCGTTACAACAACACATGACTCACTCATCACAACAACAGGTCCCACAGTCTACAACACATGACTCACTCATTACAACAACATGTCCTGCAGTCTACAACACATGACTCACTCGTCACAACAACAGGTCCCACAGTCTACAACACACGACTCACTCATTACAACAACAGGTCCTGCAGTCTACAACACACGACTCACTCATCACAACAACAGGTCCCGCAGTCTACAACACACAACTCACTCATTACAACAACAGGTCCTGCAGTCTACAACACATGACTCACTCATTACAACAACAGGTCCCACAGTCTACAACACACGACTCACTCATTACAACAACACACGACTCACTTGTCACAACAACAGGTCCCGCAATTTACAACATGACTCACTCGTCACAACAACAGGTCCCGCAGTCTACAACACGACTCACTCGTTACAACAACAACACATGCATGGTAACACATGACTCACTCATTATGACAACATAGATTTGCATGGTAACACATAACTCACTCATTACAACAACACATACAGTGTGACACATGGGTCACTCGTTACAACAACACATACATTGTAACACATGACTCACTCATTACAACAACACACACTGTAACACATGACTCACTCATTACAACAACATATGCATGGTAACACATAACTCACACATTAACACAACACATACACTATAACATATGACTCACTCATTACAAAAACACATGCACTGTAACACACACACAACTCACTCATTGCAGCACTACACTTACTGTAACACATGATTCAATCATTACAACAATACACTCAGTATAACACGACTCACTCATTACAACAACACATGCACTGTAACATACGACTCACTCATTGCAACATATGCATGGTAACACATGACTCACGCTTTTCAACAACACATGCATTGTGACACATGACTCCCTCATTACAGCACTACTCTCACTGTAACACATGACACTCATTACAACAACACATGCACTTTAATACACATGACTCACTCATTACAACAAGACATACACATCGTTCACTCATTGCAATGCACAAAACTCCCATTATAACACAGATAATGTGGATGGATGGGTGGGTAGATGGATAGATGGTTGGGTGGGTGGGCATGCGGGTGGGCATGCGGGTGGGTGGGCACATGGGTAGATGGATGGAGCGGGAAGAGGAGGGAGGAAGGGAGGAAGGGAGGGAATATAAGCTCACTTTTCCCTGCGATCTTCAATCGTGAACTCATTGGCCTGTAGTGCCTTCTCCACTCGCTGTCGCACAATGTTACTGTTAATCCTTCTCTCGTTAATGTTCTCCCATTCTGTCTTTACATCGCAGTATTTCACAGCCCCGAGGTACTGCTGAGCCTCAGCAATCTTCCAGTCCTGCTCACGGCGGTCTAGAATCAGCTGGTCAGCAGGGAATTTTCTTCTTGGCTTTGCAATCTGATGAGTAAAACATCACAATGTACTTTCCTAATTTCTGAACATTCATTTACACATTGTTCTAACGTTTATAATAAAAACAGTACATTGCAAATATCTGTTAAAACAACATCGTATCTTCACAAACTTAGTTCTACAAAAAACACGGAGTTAGATTATAAATAATAGCTGTATTGATATGTATGCATTGTACTTTATCAATAATTACATATATACTATTATGTTACTTACTATGACAGGTAATTAAACCCCAAGATAGAAAATATGATGTAAATAGCAACGACTATCTCAACAGTCCCAGTGTCCAGTAAACACTGGGAAGTTGTCAGTCAGAGTGCAGCTACTGCATGAAGACTACTCCACCACTATATAAGTTCCACCACTGTCTATTGCCAGGTACTCGTTCATACAAATGAGTAAACACCCCTGCCCATGATTCAAAATGACACCAGGAAGATTTGAACTAGCAATCTGTTGACTGACTGTCTGACGCTGTGACCACTGTCAGTGTCACTGTCAGTGTCACTGTCACTGTGTGTGCCACCAGAACAGACATGACACCTGAGCTTCCAAGAGGAGACAGACACATGAGATGACATATCACTCACCACAGCCACAGAGTGTGGAGTTGGACCCTTGACTTCCCTGTGACGAGGGAGTCGGTGAGTCGTGTCACGGCACACTATCCTCGACATTCTGGCTCAGTCAACGAAATCACAGCATGCGGTCAGTCTGAAAGATAGAAGAATTGTAGTGGTCAATCTGAAAGATAGAAGAATTGTAGTGGTCAGTCTGAAAGATAGAAGAAATGTAGTGGTCAGCCTGAAAGATAGAAGACATGTAAATAGGGCAAGGCAATAATCACCACCCAGGATATCGTCTTCTACCCACAATTCAATATATAACTATACTTCATAGTAGAGTGTAGGACTGACATATGAGCAAAAGATTCTGTTACTCCGGTCAAATAGCGTATATACGCAAACATGAGCTATTTGTCCGTATCCAGACGAAAAGTTCTTCAGACTATTCGACCATATCTGGTCAAACAGCCATGGCTTAAATTGATAAATACGAATATGATTTAAGCCAAGCACTATAGCTTACACATAACTTTGTGTAACTCATACATGTAGACAGTTATATCTGTTATTGCGTGTGCGTGTGTGTGTGTGAACCATTTCTACGGTCATCGTAGACATGTTAATTTGAATGAAACCACAACACGACAATTGTCAACTGACACTTGCAAGTTACTCCTCAAACCTCCTCTCAAATACCGCTCCTACGTGCACAACCGTGACGATTATAACATTCGTCGTGGCATGTGCATTGTGTACAATTACAAAACAAGTAGATTGCTCTCTACGAATTCAACAAGCGGCAGATATCAATGTATGCTGTAAGTTTACCTCGCTTTACTGTTATTTCTTGTTGCACGTACTCACGTTTCCATGACGAAATGTCAACAGGTCAATCTTTGATAGAATCGAATTTCGCTGAATATATCTTTCTAACTGCATAATAACTAGCATCGCATGTTTATTCAAAAACACAACTTACTGTAACAGAAACAATCGCAATGTTTGCATTCCTATTGATTATTTCACTAGTCTAGTAAGAACGGCTTTCTCAACACTTTTGGAATCGCTTGTTATTAAATGCTATGTGAAACTATAAACCAACATACAGCTACAGTAAGATTATTGAACCTATAATAACATCGCGGAATCACGTGTGAATCTCGTTCGAATAAGGCGCCGAAAACAAAATAGTTTGGACATTTGACAGCTTCTAACAAGGCATGTTGACAGTGGCAGCGACATAACATAAATTATAATATAGAAAATTCGTACATATTTTATACTTTGTTTACACAGTGATAGACTTCTTCTTTCAAAGTATGGTTTGGTTAGCTAATAACGATTATAAATGTCAACATTTCAGTTTTAAAATAGGCATTCGTTAAAAAATGGGCAGCACTTGACTTGGCTAGCCTATACTATACTAGCGTGTGCCGTGTGGGTAACTTTTATCGACAGGGTCCCTAATCTAATGATCGACCGTTTCATAAATGAATACAACATGGATGCGCCCATGACATCAGTTTGCGTGTTTGTTTACACATATACAATTACGTTAGTACAGTAACAGTCAACACCAAATCACCAAATTAATTTATTGCATTTATGAAACGGTCGATCATTAATACATTATAGGGACCCTGTCGATGAAAGGTACCCACACGCTACGTCCGGATATCGGGCTATGTGTCAAATGGCGCATACGCAAACATGGGCTATTTGTCCGTAACCGCCCAAATAACATATAGTCGATTTTGGGCTATTTGTTCGTATTTATCTTCAAACAGCGCATACGCAAACATGAGCTATTTGTCCGTATCCGGACGAATAGTTGCCCAGGTTGTACCGTACCCGGTCAAATAGCCTCAGTGGCACTGACAGTGACATATGCGCAGCCAGTCAGCCACATTGACTGGCAGTTTCATAGTGTGGTTGTTAGTGTCGGTGTCACTATCTATATTGACAGACAATTATGTATTATATGTGTTTAGCATGTTATAAAAACCTACGGCTACGGTCAACAGCTCAGACACAGTCTCAAAGTCAGAGACCTATCAGCTCAGATACAGTCACAGAGACCTGTTGGCTCAGATAGTCTCAGAGACCTGTCGGCTCCGATATAAGTCTCAGAGACCTGTCAGCTCCGATACAGTCTCAGAGACCTGTCAGCTCAGACAAAGTCTCAGAGACCTGTCGGCTCAGATACAGTCTCAGAGACCAGTCAGTTCAGACAGAGTCTGAGACCAGTCAGCTCAGACAGAGTCTGAGATCTGTTGGCTCAGATAAAGTCTCAGAGACATGTCAGCTCAGGCAGTCTCAGAGACCTGTCAACTCAGACAGAGTCTCAGAAACCTGTTGGCTCAGATACAGTCTCAGAGACCAGTCAGCTCAGACAGAGTCTGAGATCTGTCGGCTCAGATAAAGTCTCAGAGACATGTCAGCTCAGGCAGTCTCAGAGACCTGTCGGCCCTCGGTCAAGACTGACAGATGATTAACCAAGATGATTAGTTACAACTGATGAGAGTGAGAGAGGGCCAGCTGACCACTAGTTCCAGCTGACAACTAGTTCCAATTGACCACTAGTTCCAGGGCGCTAGATTAACTAATGGTTCCAAGTTTAAGCATTAAAGAATATAATTGACACAACGGGTAGTTGTTAGCATGTTCTTTAATTCATCAACTCATGAACTTCTCCTTTATATTTGCTTATTTGTTCTTGGAGATTCCATTTAGGGCATGTCTTGTGTTCTACAAAAAAAGTTACAAGAGTTAACTATAACCAATTATAAATAATAAATAATTCACCGATTATGTATCCACGTAAATAACAGCCTTGTGGTAACCCTGGTATGTTCCTTCTCAGATGGAGACCTGCCTTAGTCTGGCCGAGCTGGCGGACTGGTTCCACTCCAGGACGGCCATGCTCAGGAAGCGCCTGGTGCTGCGTGGCATGCTGGCCGACGTGTCATGTGACCTCATGTGTACAGACATCAGCGCCGCCCTGGGGGACATCGAGGGTGCGGTCATCCTTATGCAGGCCGAGCTGGCTCGTAGGAAGACAGCCATCGCCAGAGTGAAGGTGACTGCCTTGTACTGTGGTGTGCAGGGCTTTATGCAGGATACAATTATTGCCAGTCACACATGCTTTGGTGGACACATGGATGTAAACTGTTAAGCTAGTTTACAAACTTTCAGATGTGCCTGATGACCTGAAATGGGCTACAAACACACATATGACACCATTTACACTCACTTTCAAGGAATAACTAACAATATCTATGGTTTTGGAAGACCTTTTTATTTTGCTCCTTCATTTTTTTACCCGTCCGCCACCCGTCCACCCATATTTCTGCCCGTCCATATTCGTTTTTACCCGTCCTAATGACGGGTGGACGGGTCTCTACATAAAGCTATGGTGGTGTGGTGTGGTGTGGTGTGGTGTGGTGTGGTGTGGTGTGGTGCGGTGTGGTGTGTGGTGTGGTGTGGTGTGGTGTGGTCTGGCTGTGAATGAAAATATTTTAAGCTGCAGAGCTGTCTTTTTTAGTAGATCCTTGCAAGTGTGAGGGCAAATTCCAAGGGCCTGATTCCAGAGGTCTGGAATCAGGCCCTTGGAATTTGTAATTTTTGCCAGATTTGTTTATTATGCCCTATTCTGTGCCTCCCTAGACCGTAGTTTAGTTGAGAAGAATATGTAATTACGTGGCAACAACATGTCTGGTCACACAGTCTGGATGATGTCCCTCTGTCTTCTGTTGTCATGGCAACAACACCTCCCCCACATTTCACTTTCATCAGTGGAAGGGACGAGAAATTTTGACAAGAGAGAGGTTGATGTTGTGAGGGTCAACATGTTTTGAACAACGCCCCTCCGCGGTCTTCTGACAGTATGACAGCACAGCATAAATTGGACGCTTTTATGTGTCTCCTTGAATGATCAATCTCTGAATTGACCCCTAGTTTTGTTTCCTATTTTGATGATAAAGCTATGCCTGTAGACATGACACCACAAGAAACTGGTCAACAAAAGGTTTATATGGTAACACATTCAGTGAATTAACAATGCTAACCATTAATTTATAATAGTCAGTTTAACAATAATTACATTCCAATGTTCACTTTTGTATTACTGCAGAGATGCATGTTGCTCTAACTGTGTTATGTTTGTTTACGTTCCACAGGAGCTCGCTTCAGTTGTGACTGAGTCAAAGGAGAGAATTCTTCACGCGTCGGCCAATCTGCCAGACAGACTGCCGTGTAAGTCCACAAGACAGGCCCCAGTGTAAGTGTCAGTGTCCAACAACTCTGCCTTCACTCCGCAGATAACTCAACCTTTCACGTAGCATTTCCTAAATGCTGTGTAGTCATTCGATGAAATTGTCAGACAAATTGTTAAATTTATTTTGGTTTGGATCTACATGCTCTTAGATTTTATATTTACCTGTTGACATATTAGTAGTTTTGTTATGCCTATTACTGTGTCACCAGCATTTTATTGTGCTGTTGTACTATGTCACCAGTAAGTATCATTATACTGTGTCACCAATGTCAATGTATTGTATTATTGTATTGTCATTGGTACCATCTTATTGCATTACCAGTGTCATTGTATTGTGTCACCAGTGTCTCCAGTGTCACTGTACTGTTTCACCAGTGTCATTATGATGTGTCACCAGTGTCATTGTGCTGTGTCATTGTGCTGTGTCACCAGTGCCATTGCGCTGTGTCACCAGTGCCATTGCGCTGTGTCACCAGTGTCATTGTGCTGTGTCACCAGTGTCATTGTACTGTGTCACCAGTGTCATTGTGCTGTGTCACCAGTGTCATTGTGCTGTGTCACCAGTGTCATTGTACTGTGCCACCAGTGTCATTGTACTGTGTCACCAGTGTCATTGTGCTGTGTCGTCATTGTGCTGTGTCACCAGTGTCATGGTACTGTGTCACCAGTGTCATTGCGCTGTGTCACCAGTGTCATTGTACTGTGTCACCAGTGTCATTGCGCTGTGTCACCAGTGTCATTGTACTGTGTCACCAGTGGCATTGTACTGTGTCACCAGTGGCATTGTACTGTGCCACCAGTGTCATTGTACTGTGTCACCAGTGTCATTGCGCTGTGTCACCAGTGTCATTGTACTGTGTCACCAGTGTCATTGCGCTGTGTCACCAGTGTCATTGTACTGTGTCACCAGTGGCATTGTACTGTGTCACCAGTGTCATTGTACTGTGCCACCAGTGTCATCGTACTGTGTCACCAGTGTCATTGTACTGTGCCACCAGTGGCATTGTACTGTGTCACCAGTGTCATTGTACTGTGTCACCAGTGGCATTGTACTGTGTCACCAGTGTCATTGTACTGTGCCACCAGTGTCATTGTACTGTGTCACCAGTGTCATTGTACTGTGTCACCAGTGGCATTGTACTGTGTCACCAGTGGCATTGTACTGTGTCACCAGTGTCATTGTACTGTGTCACCAGTGTCATTGTACTGTGCCACCAGTGTCATTGTACTGTGCCACCAGTGGCATTGTACTGTGTCACCAGTGTCATTGTGTTGTGTCACCAGTGTCATTGTGTTGTGTCACCAGGGCTCCTCCTGAAGTGAAGGAAGTGCCCAGCGTCAACGTGCCCAAGACGCCCAACCAGCAGCCCAAGCGCCCAAGACGCCCTGGGCCGCCCAGTATCGAGTACCTCACTGTCTCTGAGTTCACCAATGTGCCAAAGTAAGCACTGTACAAGTGGCAGATTAGACTTCAGTCACAATACCTTTCAACTGCAACAAAGAAGTATCTCCGAATAACAGACATCAAACCTTGTTGAAATTATTGTTTGTTTTTGTTTTCTTGGAGAAAATGCTTTGCAATTTGTAAAAATTAGAAAAAAACTCTAGACTTTAAATGGCCATAACAAGTACCAGGTATGCTGATTTGAAACAAAGATAAATGTTACACTTACCCAACATGATTGGTGATTAGTGTCTCAATACAGAGTTATGAACACTCCAAAACAGGTAGTCATTCTTGCATCAGTTGTGCGAATTTCATTGACTGTTCTGTGTAATTTTTTACTGTAAATATTTCTGGTTTGACGTTTAATATTATTAACATAGCTGGTAGACTTTAACATTGGCATGGATAGAACATGGGGCCTGTACTGGTCTTGAAATGCCATAAATTTTATTGGACATAATTCAATGTTATGAAATCTTTTCATTTTACAAAGAAGTCTTGAAAAAAAATCAATTTTATTAGGGGCAAATGAAAATTATTATTGCTCCCTCTGTCATGAGTAACAGCTGCAGGAAGCATGTGGCAATTCTTAGCACTAGGTCATTACTGGCGTTGGGAAAGCCAACATATAAAAATAACTTGCGTGCTCACTGGGCTGTGGCTATAAATGTGTTCACAGTAATGATCTGAAGTAATGTGAAATTGTTGAAATGTTGACATCTTATGTGAATTATTGAAAATAAAACTACAAATGTCATTAAAATTGTCTCAAGTTATTTTTGAAATAGCTTTGAGAAAGTCTTGAATAGCCGTAAGTTTCAAATCTTCTGAAGTGTATAGACCCAGAGAACAGTTCAACAGACGCTGCTGTCACGTGCTTTCAGGTACATGAAGGGACGCATACTCTACGATTCCTTGAACTCAACCATAGACGACCTGAACCAGGTGTTCTTGAGCAAGTACAAGATTCTGACGACTCCGCGATCCGCTCAGTCAGACCAGATCCGCAACAAGATCCACACTTACAAGGAGCAGGAGACCAAGGACACCAAGGGTGGGTGATGGACGCTGAAGAACACCCCCCCCCCCCCCCCGCCCCCCCACTGAGGCGAAGGATTCCACTGGGGGAGAGTTCTGCCCAAGGGGGGTGTAGTTGGAGAGTTTTGGGGGCACCAAGTGGGTGTAGTTGGAGAGTTTTGGGGGCACCAAGTGGGTGTAGTTGGAGAGTTTTGGGGGCACCAAGTGGGTGTAGTTGGAGAGTTTTGGGGGCGCCAAGTGGGTGTAGTTGGAGAGTTTTGGGGGCACCAAGTGGGTGTAGTTGGAGAGTTTTGGGGGCATTGAGTGGGTGTAGTTGGAGAGTTTTGGGGGCACCAAGTGGGTGTAGTTGGAGAGTTTTGGGGGCATCAAGTGGGTGTAGTTGGAGAGTTTTGGGGGCATCAAGTGGGTGTAGTTGGAGAGTTTTGGGGGCATCAAGTGGGTGTAGTTGGAGAGTTTTGGGGGCATCAAGTGGGTGTAGTTGGAGAGTTTTGGGGGCACCAAGTGGGTGTAGTTGGAGAGTTTTGGGGGCATCAAGTGGGTGTAGTTGGAGTGTTTTGGGGGCATCAAGTGGGTGTAGTTCGGGGTTTCTGTTAGGTTGGAATCACAATTTGAAACACAGAATCCTGAATAAATTAACCATGGTACTGACTACAAGACTACTTCATTAACATTCTTAGACACAATTTTTCACTTTAAGATAAGTTTTGATCCTTAACTGTTATCTTGTCACTGGTGTGTCGTGGAAATATTGTCCACTGTAATATGGCAATGGCATTTTAGAAAAAAACTCATTTACTTTAACACTTTATTTTGTTTAAGGATGAATTTTTCTTAAGAGCTCTTTACCTTAGTGAGATGGCCTCCTGGTATAAATTTCATTTGAAGCATAATTATTAATTAACATTAGCGTGCTTCAAAATGTTTGCAACCACTGCATAGTAGCAATTATTGCAAAGTAGCATCCATTGTATAGTAGCGTTCTTCAGGAAGTGAATCCAGGGATTTAGTTATATGACTGCCCACCAGATGGCATGGCATGGCAAGGGCGTGTTCCACAGATGAGTGAGTCAACCTGCAGAAAGTTCCATTTATATATTTACAATTTGTTTCTGTTGAACATCAGCCTGTTGAACAATGACAGCTACCGGTATTGTGTTTGTTTGAAATGTCACATTCACTTATTGTAAAACATGCTATAATTTGTTATTTAACACTCTTAAAATGATAATGCTGCCATATTTGTTTTCATTAATTAGAGCATTTTTCGTCAATAAAAACCCTAACCATATATTTTGTTACTCAGTGATCCTGAAACAGTTATAAAATAATTCATGACTCAGGATATACAGTTTTATTAAACTATACCTTTACAATACTTTTTGATTAACAAACCAAGACTCTTGTTTGTCGACCCTGAACCCAGATTGTGTGTTTCAGGCTTGTTCTTTGTGGTCGAAGCTGACCTCAAGACCTTTGGCCGACTGAAGATGGACAGCACTGGACGCGCACACTTGACCATTCTGCGCCACTGCGGCCGCATACGTGAAATACGGGGAAAGGGACTGACCCGATACACGCTGTGCTCATGATACACGCTGTGCTCATGATACACGCTGTGCTCATGATACATGCTGTGCTCATGATACATGCTGTGCTCATGAGAGAAGTGTGACGTCAGTTTAGAAGCTCCTGGTCTTTGCAATGATATATCACACATGGAATTTGGATTTGCCACTGTGCACCTTGTTAATCTAAACACTGCTCCCCGGCATGTACAATTACACCTCTCTACTAAGGACAGAGAAACCTCTCTGTTAAGGACACTATTTGTACAGGACTGATGTGACATGACTATGAAGGATTAGTTGTCTATCTTTTGCTGGACTAGAAACAGGTTTTCACAAATATTGACATATATATTGGCTTTGAATGGCTTCTTCCATATACACCAAGCAAGACATGCTATGTAAAACTGCTTGTCAAATATCCATTAAAACTTATATTATGAAAGATGTCTGGTGTAGTTTGAACCTGTCTGTGTCCCATAAGCCCCATATTCCGGACAGTACACGCATGACATTTTAATACGTAAACATTTGAATGTTCTACCTCCTGCAGAGCTAGCCAATCGGCATTGATTTAATAAATATCACATGACCCCTGAAAATCACTGACTGGCATCTGTCATGATTTGATAGCTCTGGTGCCACGCTGCACAAAAACATTAATTTTCTACTCACTAAACATTAATTTTCTACTCACTCAACACAGCACAAATCCTCACAGAGTTTCAAACAACCTGCATAATGTTATTTCTACTGGGAACTCTCGGCGGACACAAAGTTATATAATAAGGCATAAGTCCGTTGGGCCTTCGGCGCAAAGGCCTAAAAACACCTGAATTTGTGGCGCGCCCTGGCGATGAAATGTGAACACGCTGTTGTGACACTTTGGGGACGTTGTAATGTGTTAATTACGATAGACTAGGGTGAGAATGATCCACCACTTCGCGATATAGAGGCTACGATACAGACGACATTGACTATGTGCTCGCATGGACAAGGCAACGATACTGCAGGGTCACGTCACACTCATTATTATCACGTCCAAATTGCATGCGCGCATTGAAAATATGTGTAAAGATTAAAATGAGATAATAATTATACACTTAGTATATCTTATAATTCGGTATGTTATCGATACACAGACAGTTGCGGTTTGCCCTGGACGTTTCTTGCTTCACAAAGACAGCGCAAATACTGCTTTGCCATCGTTTATCGTACGTAGTGTATCTCGATATGAACATTGTGTATCGTATACCGAGCAGTGTGTATCGCGACACTGATGCACCAGTGTAAGACTCCGGCCTTACAGTAGACATATACACCGGTGGTCCGGTGGTCCGGTGCACCAGTGTAAGACTCCGGCCTTACAGTAGACAGATACACCGGTGCACCAGTGTAAGGCTCCGGCCTTACAGTAGACATATACACCGGTGGTCCGGTGCACCAGTGTAAGACTCCGGCCTTACAGTAGACAGATACACCGGTGCACCAGTGTAAGGCTTCGGCCTTACAGTAGACAGATGCACCAGTGTAAGGCTTCGGCCCTGCAGTACATCGAGTAGCATGACGTTATGTCCAGTAGGTTATTACAGTCAGATGTCTTAACTTTCCCTTTTCTACTTGGAAATCGCAAACACCGCGACAGCATGCACTGCCACCGCAGCACACGACCGCCAAGGCCAGTGTCGACTGTGGGAACATTCAGCCAGCTTACTTCTCTACGATCCGTGCCGGTTACAGAAGCAATAAACACTCAAACAGTAAAATTTTAAAGAAGCTTGCATGCGTGCACGCATAACACGAGTGAGTGTTCATGCACATGCATGCGTGCGTACGCGCGTGTGTGTGTATGCGCGTGCACATGCGTGTGAGCGGACGTGCATGGGGGGTACATACAGTTACTACATATACTTCGGTATTCGAGCTTTACTGCAAAACGAACGCCTTGTGCCTTCGCAACCATGATGCCTGTCTTCCACCATGCGCAGCAACCGGACAGTGGACTGCATGTTTCGTCGTCTTTAATATTGTCCAGCCAGGACTTCATTGGCATGGGCGTCCGCAGACAAAAATACAGGGGGAATGTTATCCTGAATCAGAGGCTTAGCCAGCGACCCGTGCAGCCGTGTTTTGCACGGCCAGTTTTCTAAAAACATGGCCAGTTTAACAATGCACGGCCTAGAGACAGAGTTCAATAATGAACCAGTGCACACAATCTAACTATACTTCCTTAATTTTAATCGGTCCGATTCTGCCCAAATTTATCATCGAATTCTGAAAACAAGATTTTATTTACATTCGAAACGGAAATGAAACTTTCGTATCCGAAACACGTCTGTTACAACCGATAATGTAATAATCGCCCGTTAATGTAATAACTACCCGATAATGTAATAAAATCAACCGATAGTGTAATAACCGCCCGTTAATGTAATAAAATCAACTGATAATGTAATAAACTTGCTACCCGATAATGTAATAATTTTCGCCCGTTAATGTAATAAACTCCTCTTGCCTGATAATGTAATAACTTTCGCCCGTTAGTGTAATAACGAACATACTTCACGTAGGACTTAGTCGTTTTCGTGGATTTCATGTTGATTTCTTGCACTTCGTTAATTTTTTCTGTCGCCTATTTCGCAATACTGCCATGTTTACTAACAGGTAGTAGTAATCTTTTTAGATTAAATCCAATATGTTGATTCCAAACCTGAAGTTAGATTTGTCAGGTCAGGATTTTGAGTTATACATTTTCGCACCACGTTATAAATTCTCGCACCATTTACGAATGACGGTTTGCTGTAATGTTAGGGTATCTAATGCTGCAGGCTTGGTGTTCGCCGGTTCGATGCTAGTTTGAAAGCCAGGTTAAGAAATGGTTGATTAAAGAATGTTTTATTAAGGTTTTATTACGTAGTTTGTTGACACTTTCATGTCCACATATTCTTGTAAGATGTATTCTCGATCAATTTGGCCTATTTCGTCTATTTTTCATCTATTATATATATATATATATATATATATATATATATATATATATATATATATATATATATATATATATATATATATATATATATGTATGTATATATATATATATATATATATAATAGATGAAAAGTAGACGAAATAAGCCAAATATATGTGCATATATAATTGTATCGAGAATATATATATATATATATATATATATATATATATATATATATAATAGATGAAAAATAGATGAAATAGGCCAAATGGCCAAACTGCACAAGATATCACTTCTATGACCTTTGTCATTTCAATTACCCGAATGTATTTGTCTGTCCGGGTATTTATTTATGCATATATATATATATATATATATATATATATATATATATATATATATATATATATATATATATATATATACATATATATATACATATATATATACATTATGTATATATATATATATATATATATATATATAAAGTTTATGTCTTGGTATATGAAAAGAGAAACTAGCAGTGAGGAGAAGAATTCCCATTTTGCGATGAGTAGCCTACTATGGCGTCCGAGTAGTACCCTTGTACCCACAAGTTCGCGCTTTATGGTAGTCTACCCCAACGTCCGATCTATCTTAACAATGCCGAATATGAGTAGTCTACAATAAAGAGTGGACGTAGAGTACGCAGAAAAATGTGGGAACGCTTTCGGCACGTAGACGTGATAATGGAAAGACACCAAAAAAGACCGCGGGAACGGGAACACGTGGTCGTGGTCTTGGGAGGCGGGAAAACATGAGTATATAAAGATGTTGGCGGGCAATACCAGTGTTGGCGAGCTACTCCATACCTAAGGTATCTTCACGTCAGCGATGTAAGAATGAGAGCAAGTTACACGAAAGAAACAAAGAGAAGAACAATTTCCATTCGAAGGTGAGTAAAATGGCGCAACGCGTCTTGCAAATTTGTCGTTCATATTGAATGTTGATGTAAATCTTCTATGGAGTAGGCAGTTTCTATGTGATTGTCTATGTAGGACTTATCGTCTGTCTGTGAAAAGACCCGTGCTATCGGACGGAATCATTCCGGAGCTTCGCAAGGAAGAGTTATTTCTCTAGTTTTGTTCTCGATTTATACGAACGAAATATCACTTTCTTAGTATTGCTAGCAAACTGATTTCTAACTTGTCAGATAAGTCGGAATACTCGTTAGCTTCAAGTACCTGGATAAGTGAAACCGGGGTTGGTTATCACACGGATTGGTTGTCACAAAGCAAGTAGTGCATCTCCTAGAAAGCGAGAACACTGCAATGATCGTTTAGTAAATATGAATCCCCATTTGTAATTTTTGTTTCCGCAACTGAATATTGAAGCGCTTGCGACATCTTTCGTTTTGTGTATGTAAAGTAAAGTATATATACGTTATTATGATTTTAGTTGTGATTGACTAAATTGTAATATAGAATACTTACGTTATGATCAGTATTTTATAAACCGTTTTGGTTAGATTCATACAATGGGTACTAGTCCTGGCTCTGCCATATAGGCCCGTAAAAATTTCGAGGTAAACGCAGTTTTTCTTTAGATTTGTATTCTACATACCATGTCTTTCAACAATCCAGGAGGTGCTTTTTGAAAATCCGTGGCATAAGGTCACTGGAGCGTGACATCCAAAATGGCCGCCGCTGACCAGGCTTGTATCTATAACTTTGGATCTAGAAGGGCTAGACAGCCAAACTTGGTATCAATTCCGCCTAAAATTGACATTCCCGACACGCCTGACCTATCCATTTTACGATTTGACGCCACATTTGATGATAAATCCAACATGGCCGCTCATCCACGACGACTGTCGACTGCAGAAACACAATAAGCCGTAACTCTCGATCGAAATGAGCTAGAAACTGGATTTTTATGTCCCTCTCGATAATTGTTATTGTTCCCAATCAAATACATATTATTTCATGACCTTTCAGGTTGACCATATAGGTCAAAGGTCAAGTTAATGGGTAAAAATCAACATATTAAAAGCATATCTGTCACAAAACGGGATATAACTGGTATATACATGAGCCAGAGGACGCATCTCAGTTGCTATCACCATAGCTCTGCTGAGATAAAGTCAATTTAATGAGATTATATTAACTTTTAGAGGTTGTATACGCTCTGTCAAGGTCAAATGTGCCTAAACATATGCATAAATCGTGTCGTCGTATTAATATAGAAAACCAAGAATTGAAAGTGATGGTCAATTCATGATATCTGACATCGGTCACACTGTTTATTTTAACATATTATGACAAACAAAAATTGTTGTAACATTTCAAGTAATTTATAACATTAAGCACCTGTAATGTACTATATATCTAGCTAGCATGTATACACGTACAACAAACTTTCCATCCCACTTTTAGCTAACAACGATTCTGACAGTTTCGAACTTGTGATTTGTGGCAATAAATGACACACATCACCACACATTTCCTGCACGAGCGCTGCACATTACCACATTTGCACATGGATAGCATATTAGTATATAGGGAGCTATGACGTGTCAACGGTTTGAGGGTGCCTCCGTCACTTTCCCACCCACTCTGACAAATCTTTAGGCGCCTTCCTTCACTGGCTATAACCCCTTGAAAAACAATATAATACTCTGGTGATGTGTCTACGCACAACATTCGATGCGGGGGCATTTTGGTTATGGCATTGGGGACAGAGACACTGGTGTGGACCTGAAGATGCACTTGATAAAAACTTCTTTGCCTATGGGTTACATCTTGCTCCCGCCTAACCCAGCAAAAGGTACTCTTCCACTTGCGCGTTCACCGTTTCCGGTAGCTCTGCTCTATCGTCAAACTCAGATATACATTGGGATTACAATGCATCACTGCATGCTTGGTGCCAATTCTGCTGGTGACATAATATTTTCCAGTGAATGCGTGAACCTTCTCCAGAACAAGGCCGCGATGCTCGCCCACAAGGCCGCGATGCTCGCGCACTCGCGATGTAGTGGAAGGCGGTCTCTCTCTCTCTCTCTCTCTCTCTCTCTCTCTCTCTCTCTCTCTCTTCTCACTTGTCCCAAACTTGCCCTAGAGGTTTTTCAGATTATCACGGACTAGCGTATGGGTGAAATGCAGTAGGCGCATGCCTATGTCTGTATCATTTAACATAACGACTAAACGTTGGCACCCATGTTGGACTGCCCAGATGGCATGAGGCACGATCCTTTCATCTGCATCTTTCAATACTTTTGCAGGCTCTGGAAAATCACTATTGGTTGTCGACTCTCTACTATGGAGGGGAGCTGGAACTTGTTCTTGGTTTACTACCATGACACTCAACACAATCGATACTACAGAAAGACTGACCAACCACTATTTTCTGAATAAGTTGCAGCAACTGATCCTTTTTCTCTCCGATGATACCCAACATTTCTCGATCTGCGTTGTGGACTCATCAGGGATAGAGCTCTCCTGAGACTATATTGCTAACACCATGATTCATCAATGTAGGTATCACAAATAACCTGAAGGGCTTCACAAGATGAAAATACAACTATCCGACTGACAGGACTTTATTTACAACTCGACCGAAATGGTCGAAGCATGATTGGTTGGCGTACTGCCTAACCATTGGCATAAATTCCGGCAGGGTCACTGTTTCAACCCTTCATGAGATAAGTCTCCAGTAGTTGTATTATTGTGTATCGTCAGACACTACAAAACTACGTTATAATTATATTCAATCCCAACACTAACATCATCGATGAGATATGCCTCCAATTGAGCCACGTGTGACAAAGGTAAACTCGCCATCAAACAGGTGGCTG
>OZ024866.1:3070253-3245253 GCA_964017155.1 Oasisia sp. SBJ-2009 | reverse complement strand
AGAGAATGTATCACTCAAAATCCTGACCTGCTGGGATAAATATGACTTCCGAATTGGAACCAGCATATTGGATTTAATCTAGATTGATTCCGCTAGCAAAAGTTGTGGTATTGCGAAATAGAAGAAATCGACGAAATCGACTAAGTACAAGAAACCAACATGAAATCCACGAAAACGACTAAGTCCTACGAGAAATGTGTACGTTATTACATTATCAGGCGAAAGTTATTACATTATCAGGCAAGAGGAGTTTATTACATTATCGGTTGAAAATTATTACATTATCGGTTAGCAAGTTTATTACATTATCGGTTGATGTTATTACATTATAGGGTGGTTATTACATTATCGGTTGATTTTATTACATTATCGGGTAGTTATTACATTACCGGGCGATTATTACATTATCGGTTGTAACACACGCCTTCATCTCACAAAACGGGCATCACCGTCTGAGACAGCTGCATGCGGGCATTATGACCTTTCTCGCAATGGTATAATCTGTCACAGGGTTTGGGCTGGCTGGCGGGAACCCCCCACACATCAAAAGAACATATGCAATGGTGATAAATGCCATCACATGGACGTAAGCCTCCATGGGGCACATAGGGAAGACAAATACAAATCATAAAGTAAATCAACTGCGCAGAATTGCGGGTTTCATGAAGGGATGAGCGACCTTTTGACCTTGACATAGCGCTTATAACCTTTAAAAGTTAACATAATCTCATCAATTTGACTTTATCTCAGCAGAAATATGATGGTAGCAACTGAGATACGACATCTGGCTCATGTATATACCAGTTATATCCTGTTTTGTGACCAGATATGCTTTTAAAATGTTGATTTTAACCCATAAACTTGACCTTTGA
Source organism: Oasisia sp. SBJ-2009 (assembly GCA_964017155.1). Classification (NCBI taxonomy): domain Eukaryota; kingdom Metazoa; phylum Annelida; class Polychaeta; order Sabellida; family Siboglinidae; genus Oasisia; species Oasisia sp. SBJ-2009. The sequence goes on along the minus strand of OZ024866.1, from coordinate 3,244,381 downwards.
CCTATATGGTCAACCTGAAAGGTAACGAAATAATATGTATTTGATTGGGAATAATCACAATCATCGAGACGGACATAAAAATCCAGTTTCTAGCTCATTTCGATCGAGAGTTACGGCTTATTGTGTTTCTGCAGTCGACAGTCGTCGTGGATGAGCGGCCATGTTGGATTTATCATCAAATGTGGCGTCAAATCGTAAAATGGATAGGTCAGGCGTGTCGGGAATGTCATTTTTAGGCGGAATTGATACCAAGTTTGGCTATCTAGCCCTTCTAGATCCAAAGTTATAGATGAAAACCTGGTCAGCGGCGGCCATTTTGGATTTCACGCTCCAGTGACCTTATGCCACGGATTTTTAAAAAGCACCTCCTGGATTGTTGAAAGACATGGTATGTAGAATATAAATCTAAAGAAAAACTGCGTTTACCTCGAAATTTTTACGGGCCTATATGGCAGAGCCTGGACTATACCTATCCTATTCATGTCCAAATATGTCTTCCTGAAATGGTCTACGATTCCAACAAACATTTTATTGACGTAGCGTGTGAGTAAAATTGATTAATTACGCTTAACGTGACACTTTTTTATATAGCGTTTAGCTACTTAATAAAAATTTTGCTTAGCTTATAACATTTTGTGACAAACACACCCACATTGTGTGAGACAACCAAACAGGGTGTCGGGTAGACTCACAAAAGAGAACCTTTTTGAATAAAAAAAATACTATTTTTAATAAGGGTACATCGATATTAATATTCGTACATGAATTATAGATTGCAACTAATCTTAATAACAATAATGCTCAAGGTAACATTTATTATAAAGAATAAAATAGGGAACATTCGAAAAAGTATGACAACTATCCGCTGTCTGCCCTGCTTTATTAGATCAAAGCTTTGACATACGTCAGTCAGCAATTTCATTGATCTTATCTACTGAGATTTGATAGAAAACATTTCGATATTTAAATACTTATTTACATGGCACGGCAATATGACCAATACAAATAAAGTTCGCACGCATTGTGAACATAGCAAGCAAATTGATTGGCCGTAGGACAGTTGTCTAATTTGAATAATATGACGCTAAAAGGAAACCCTCTCAAATATTACGTGATGTATATCCCCTGAACGATGCAACATGAACTCAAAAATTATGTATATCAAATCTTTCATCGTTCTATACTATCGCTTGCTTCGACACAAAAATATCAAACGAACTGATTCGGAAATAAACAACCAGGTTAAAGGCAGTATGTTACTGAAACGCACACGTCCCGTTGGACACAACGAATATATATATATATATATATATATATATATATATATTGGTGAATTTATAAATACCATATCAAAATATGTGTGCACAGTATCTAGATGCTGTGCATACACAAACTCTATACAATTAGTAACACCATTTAGAGATGGGTTATTCCCAAATAAATTTATAATCTAAATATGATGCGGTACATAAACACAATATTGGCTAGAATTGCATATACGTTACTGTGCATTTTTGGATACATATTATACATCACTTAAAAAAGTGGTAACTAGACCATAATAAACGCTATTATGTGTACGTTTCCATGCGTCTAGGATGTAAAATCTAGCATCCCGAATTGAACTGAATTCGCTGGCCTTCAATTCATTGATGTGATAGTAATAACACACGGATAGACATGGAATTCCCACAAATATTAGCTGGACTTTTCAAAAGCCTTTGCTACTTTGGGTTATAGGATATTACTAGACAACATAGTATGGCGTTAGTGGAGTAGTATTAAGTTTAATTAGAAATTATTTAACTAACAAAAAGAGGTATGTTGAAGTAGAGAACGAAAAATCTGAAATACATGATAGTTCAATCGGCTCGATGTTAGGCCCACTGTTGTTTATTATATACATTATTGACTTTGCCAAGGCCAGTGAACAAATTATTTTCTGTACGGTTAGGTACTCTTGATTCATTTGCAACGTAATGAACAATATCGAAACGTAGACGATGCGGTAAATACAGAACTAGGAATAGGTAATGAATGACTCAAACTTAACACTGTGTCTGTTAACTTTTCTAAAACAGCCAGTAACATTTACTCCTCCAGTAATATCGTAGGTAACGGTATTATTGATAGTGCCAATAATATATCAAATACATAGTACTTCATAATATAAAGATTATGACATACTATATGTGTTATTTACATATATAAACATATATGTATATATATATATATATATATATATATATATATATATATATATATATATATATATATATATATATATATATATATATATATATATAGATATTTACATACAATAGCCGAATTACCCAGCCGTGTTTGGGGACAAAAAGCAGTCTTCCGCAATAACACCGTTTGAAAATTACAATCCCATTAATCTGTTCGGGATGGGTTCATTTATGCTATGCACAAAGTATCCTAGATAGATATCCCCTCATTTACATAGCGCGAAACCTAATTTAACCAAACTGTGCCAAGAATAACTGTGACGAAATCAAAGTGAGTGATATGGCACAGGCAGACAGAATTACATTAAATAACTCGGCAGTCCATCCACAATGCAAACAAATATATTTTGCAATACTCGGTTACATTTTACATTTGTTTGCGCAATCCTTTGCCGACTAGTTCGGTATTCCATGGTTTCGCCGGTTTACCTCTCAATTGTTCCTCAGGTTACTATTACTAATTGAGACTGACCAGAGGTGTGTTACCAATATGTTTCCTTTCTATCCCGGTATGCTATGTTTGACATACTGCTTTCCATCGTTATTTGTGGGGCTGTTAGCTTGTTCATTGTAGTCTTATATAAAAACGTATAACTCTACGAACCATCCACATGGACCCTTTATATCACATGCACAATATCAGGCGATACATGCAAATTTAGTATAGATGTGGGTCCACAGGCAGAGAGGCGGTGTCTTTTGTTAATGTATATATATATATATATATATATATATATATATATATATATATATATATATATATATATATATATATATATATATATATATATATATATATATTATATATTATATAATTGGATCGAGACTACATCATACGAGAATTTACAGACACGAAAGTGTCAACAAATTACATAATAAAACATTCTTTAATCAAACATTTCTTAATCTGGCTTTCAAAATAGCACTGAACAGGCAAACACCAAGCCTGCGGCATTAGATACCCTAACATTACAGCATGGAAAGGGAAATCGTCATTCGTAAATGTTGCGAGAATGTATAACGTGGTGCGAAAATGTATAATCCAACAATCTGACCTGCTGCGACGAATCTAATTTCAGGTTTGGAATCAACATATTGAATTAATCTAAAAAGATTACTACTACTCATTAGTAAACATGGCAGTATTGCGAAATATGCGACAGAAAAATGGACTAAGTGCAAGAAATCAACATGAAATCCACGAAAACGACTAAGTCCTACGTGAAATATGTACGTTATTACATTAACGGGCGAAAGTTATTACATTATCAGGCAAGAGGAGTTTATTACATTAACGGGCGAAAATTATTACATTATCGGGTAGCAAGTTTATTACATTATCAGTTGATTTTATTACATTAACGGGCGGTTATTACATTATCGGTTGATTTTATTACATTATCGGGTAGTTATTACATTAACGGGCGATTATTACATTATCGGTTGTAACACACGTCGTCAGTAAACTAAGCACCAAGTTACAAGTACTTGGCCGCAAGAGGAAATAGAGGCTCTGATCTGGAGAGTATAGTCTCGTTTCCAAGCTCTGTCCTAAACCGTGTAACGGCTATAGAAATGTTACTGCTGATGCAGAAACGATCGTGTGCGGACTTCAACACCAGATACAAAGACTCAACATGCACGAACGCGAATAACCTAGCAGATCTACTTGACACATCTGGTTTTGTGCAACATGTCAGTGATGCTACTCACGAACGTGGCAACATACTAGATTTGATAATAACAGCGAAAACGTCAGGTCTACTCGCGACGCCAGTAAGTCCAACTACTCTGCTCACAGATCACTACGTGCTCGAATGTGAACTCAACGTCATGAAGCCGGAGCGTCTGAAACGCCGAGTGTGTTACCGAAAAATTCGCATCGATTAACAAGCGAGTTTTCTCCGCTGACATCCGTAATGCATTCGCCGTGACTTCCCTAACCAGAATTGCGTCCGTCGACAACTACAACAGCGCTATCAAGACCATCGTCAACAAGCACGCACCGATCGTCACACGCGTCATCACTGTTCGTTCGAGGACACCGTGGCACACGGAAGTATTGTCCTGTGCGAAACGCGATCTCCGTCGCGCCGAACGTCGATGGCGAAAGACACGACTGACTGTCCACAGACAGATTTACACGACGCTTCGTGACGGATATCGCCGACAACTCGCTGCTACGAAGGCTAGTCACTTCTGCACCGTTATACGTGAGGCAGGTCACAATATGAAAACAATGTTCGGCGTCACCAATGCACTGCTGGGGCGATCTGCACCCGCTCAGTTGCCTGAGTCATCCAACGACGTCGCTCTTGCTGAGTCTTTCAAACAGTTTTTCGTTGATAAAATTGTTACCTTAATTACGTCGTGCAATCAATTCGCGTGCCGTGACGACCACTATTCCTAATCAACAGTCGTGTGATTACCACCAAACCGCGCAGCTCTCCTAATTTACGCTGGCAACAACTGCAGACATCAGACGGATAGTTTTGACGTCGTCTGCGAAATTCTGCACCCTTGACCCGATCCCAACAAACCTGCTCAAAGAAAACATCGACATGGTAGCATCGGTTCTGACAGACATCATCAGCAACACGTCCCTGGAAGCTGGCGTCGTACCTGCGACCATGAAGCACGCGATGGTTACACCGATCCTTAAAAAAACGCGGTCTCGACGTTAACTGTCTCGCCAACTACCGTCCGATATAGAACTTAAGTTTTCTATCGAAAACGCTGGAACGGTACGTCGCCAAGAAACTACTGTGATTGAAGACAAACCAGCATCCTCCTTACTGAAGAAACAACTGTTATGAGAAGATGGACTGAGTATTGCAAAGAATTCTGTCCTCTTCCGTAGCTTCATCGACATCAAGAATGCATTCGATCGTGTATGGCACGAAGGCCTGCTTAATGTAAAAATCAGCGATTGAAGATGTCTTACGTGTACTACCATTTTGATTCGATTTGAGATGTGAATGTCGTTCAGTCACTTGAGTGGCGCGAAAAACGGCCGCGTGCTTATTTGCGCGGGAATATGCCCGTGCATCGCGGGAAAATGCCGTTGCATTTTATTTATACACTAAAATCCAAAGTACAAACTCTGTTCAGTATTGTTCACATGTAAGAAGTAAATATAATATACATGTAATACAATACAAGTAAACAAGTTTGAATACGTATATCTAAATATAAAACCAATTAATAAATAATTTAAATTATATGCTGACTGAGCTACTTAAAAACATTAATATCAATCTAAAAGGTACATAGGAATTAGACATTAAAAGCAATTTTAAAATAGAATGTCTTAAGGTGCGCTTTAAATGTGTTCATGCACTCTGTGGAACGTAAATCCTGAGGTAGTGCGTTCCATAGAGTTGGTCAAGCACGGGAGAATGAGCGGCGTCCATAATAGTCAAGTTGCCGCTCTTGGTTGTGCCGAGGAACCACTAGCAACGCGCGGTCTGCAGATCGCAGGGCGCGACGCGGCACGTACGGCGTGTTACAACCGATAATGTAATAATCGCCCGGTAATGTAATAACTACCCGATAATGTAATAAAATCAACCGATAATGTAATAACCGCCTCATAATGTAATAACATCAACCGATAATGTAATAAACTTGCTAACCGATAATGTAATAATTTGCAACCGATAATGTAATAAACTCCTCTTGCCTGATAATGTAATAACTTTCGCCTGATAATGTAATAACGTACACATTTCTCGTAGGACTTAGTCGTTTTCGTGGATTTCATGTTGGTTTCTTGTACTTAGTCGATTTCGTCGATTTCGTCGATTTCGTCGATTTCGTCGATTTCGTCGATTTCGTCGATTTCGCAATACCACAACTTTTGCTAGCGGAATCAATTTAGATTAAATCTAATATGCTGGTTCCAAATCGGAAGTTATATTTATCCCAGCAGGTCAGGATTTTGAGTTATACATTCTCATGCCATTTATTAATGACGGGTTGATGTAATGTGCTACTTTGCAACTGTGGGCTTCATTGATAACGAAATTGTCGGCCCAAACCCTGGTATCGATGATCTCACAAGTGTTCCCTTTCCATGCTATAATGTCAGGGTATCGAATGCCCACAGGCGTGCGGTTTGCTGGTTCAATCCTAGTGTGAAACCCAGATGAAGAAATGGTTTCTTAAAGAATGTGTTATGTATATGTTTTAGTACGATGTTTGTCGACACTTTCGTGTCTGGCAATTCTTCCGTGATTTGCTCAAGATATATACATACATACATACATACATACAAATATATATATATATATATATATATATATATATATATATATATATATATATATATATAAATATATATATATATATATATATATATATATATATATATATATATATATATATATATATATATTTACGCGATGAAAATCCGAACTAATCGGCGGTAGATTGCGCAAACAGATAAACATGTAATACATATATTGCAAAATATATGTTTCATTGTGGTCGAACTGCCTATGTATGATTTCGTCACAGTTATTCTTGGTATTTTATTGGTACAGTTATTCTTGATACTGTTTGGTGTTCATTTATGTATATATCTTGAGCACATCACGGGAGAATTGCCAGACACGAAAGTGTCGACAAACATCGTACTAAAACATATACATAACACATTCTTTAAGAAGTCTTTTTATCGGCTTCTTTTGTACCTGTATAAACGCCGTATTTTTTGGGGGTAAATCACTAGTCCATTTTTGACCATCAGGTTCAACTAAGAGGACCCAGGTTGGAATCCTGTGGTGCGGTGTTAAAACCTTGGGCAATTTATTTCATTCTACATTGCTCCCGTTCACTCAGCTTTATAAATGAATACCTGGCAATAGACAAGTGATTGATATGTGTGCGTGTAGCCTTCGCGCATTATTTGCAGCATATGGCTGCATGCTTCCCAGAGATGGTGTCTGATTGAATAGGACTGTCAGGGAAGTAAAGTGTAAAGCGCTTTGAGCAATCCTTGTGTAATTTCCAGCTGTTCTTCACCGATTTAATCTTACACTATTGCTCTTATTCTGCAATCCAGATTCTTTCCAGCGACTTCAACATATGGCTTAGCAACGTAGTGCCTCAATGTTTTCCCGGACATTCATTGCTTACTCTTATTAGAAAACCTACCCAGCATCGATTATCTGGTTCTGTTTTACATTTTACCACAATAGTAAATAAAAATAATGGGAGTAGGTGCTTTTTTCTCTCTGTATTACTCTTTGGAATAGAGGTCTATGATTCCTTTGATCTAGTGTTAGATCAGACGAAGACTGAAACATTATTATGCGATTCTTAAATATTTTAGATATCTTGCTTTTACGTTTTTGAATTAGTAATGGTTTATTAAAATACATAAAACCCAAATTAATTTACTAAACCGTTACGTTGCGGTTTGTGTACGTGACAATCAATTGCTGCACGTGACCTTCGACAAGCATAACCTTTGCCAACAGTATTTATAATGGTAACGTATGGGCGGCATCATATCTGCTATATCAAACTGATCCCATCTTTTATGGACACACCGGTGATAGGCAAGAGGTTACGTGAGGTGATAATGTTAGATTACGCTGCGCACGCATTTGATCATTGTTGGAAGTTATCTTTAAATAAATGTTTGCGCTAAAAGCAGTAAGAAACTTGATTTTATCGATAATGTCTATGATAATATAAAGTATTCATCGGAAGGAGGGTGCCGATTAATACAAAAAGAAATGTGACGATGACAACATATATCTATACAACACAATCTCTTACACATAAAAGCACGCTCTCTTTTTCTTCCGTTAATCTCTCCCCTCATTCTCCCCTCTCTCCCTCTCCTTCCTTCATCCCTCTCCTTCCCTCCCTCCACCCCCTCACTGCATCATCAGAATAATATTTGTTAGTGCTAATATCACCCATCTATCTAATCCCGTATATAGAATACCATTATAAAGAAGAAGTGCATTGGTGATTTGGCGCAGCAGCACCTCTACTGTCGATTGAATTACCTGTGAACATTCTTGCATCCGAGACATTATGTATGTTTAGAAAGTGTTTAAAAACATATATCTTTATTAGATATTTCAATTAATTCAAATTGTTTTGAAATGACAGACATTGCTTTAGAATTTCTTTTTAGTGTCATACTCGTTTCAATCAGTGCTTATGTTTTAGATTAATTTATAGATTTATATAAATATATATTTACGTACACAGTTTTAGTAAAGGTTTCAATTTTAATTTGATATATATATATATATATATATATATATATATATATATATATATATATATATATATATATAATTAACATACCAAGTTTTAGTACTATACATCTTAAAAGCAGTGCTTAATTTATTTTATATTAATTTATATAATTTACATACAAAGAGGTTTACTAGTACATCTTAAAACCAAAACAATTAATGACTTATATTAATTTATATAATTTACTTTTCTATTTATTAATATACATTCAGTATATTTCTTGCGCATCGAACCGCTATGCGGGAATTAGCGCTATATAAAACCTTTATTATTATTATTATTTAAACCGTCCAGTGTCCATTTTTAGCAAATAGATGATTGAAATGCAGAAATGAGTAGCGCTGCTATCCCTTATCGTTCTGATGCACAATGTGTCAGAGTGAACAAATTTGTGAGGTTGTCTCACTTTATCTGTATCCCTTCTGATTTACCTCTCCCCATCCCTTCCTTTAAAAATACTCAACATTTTCTCCCTTCCTCCCTGCTTGGCGGCCCCTCGCCCTCTCATTCTCCCCCTCCCTCACTTTCTTTATCCTCTACTATTTCCCTTCTCACTGTTCCTCTAAACCCCTCTTCCTCCATACTCTCATCCACCAATCCTTTTCAACCCTCCCGTCATTCTAATTAAGCCGCAATTCGGTACGGTCATGGGTAATTGCACATTCGACAAGAAGAGCGAAGCTACTTGTGCTATTCAAGGCAAACTTGTTTTGTCCGTGTGTAATACCTGTCATGTTTCATTGTCAGTTTAACACAGACAATGCAATGCTTCACTGCCGTGAACATTCTTAGACTGATGTGCGGCTTCCGACAATGGTATGCTGGTCCCGCGCAAGAACGCATTGATTGACAACGTATAATTAGCAGCCCCTTTCGCGTTGAACATGACAGCTGCTACAAACAAATGATCGAAAGCATGGATTTGTCGAAATGCAGTTGTAGTCGAAATGCAGTTATCCCGGTTTTCAGTTCAAGACCAACGTCACGTGTTTATGGATGTTTCGTGTGCGGTCGGGTGCAGCGTATCGCACGCTATTCGGCAAACAATGTGACGCCCCACGTGGTTTGACAGTTGGTCTAGAATGAGCTGCACATGTTGCAGTTTGGCAGTCATCAGACATTGGGATATACAACTAGACGCCGAAAAAGAGAGCGACGATTGCTACAGACAATTGCTTTAAGGTAGGCTAGCTATGTATGTAATGTTGTTGTGTTATTTAGAACGGCAACTGTTGGTAGTACACTATATATATATATATATTGCCATGTGGTACAGTGTCGACATTCTGTATTGCTAACTTGCATAGTCAAGCCTGCAAGGCATTACGGAAGAGAAACATCATCATCATTAAAAATAACTGTTAGCGTCGTTCTATTGTGAATATAATTACACAGATAATCCATTTCTCATTAATCAAAATATTATTTGGCAACATATTTGATATGAAATGAATGGATCCACTTGCTGATTTGCGTCGATATAAATCGTAGGTAAGCATTGTATTTATTTATATAATAGAATATCAAATAACTAATGTTTTAATCCACCTCGGTTTATTATCTTAAATTATGAATTCTCGTATATCAATGCGAGTTATATTATTCACTGTAGGATGTCCTCTATTATATATCTGCGTTAAAAAATAAGGTCTTGTTTAATTTTATGAACGAAAAAACAACGGCGGTGTGTGCGCCATATTGTTGCCAAACTTCCGCTTCCGAACCATGAATCTGCATCATAAGTAAACATTAATAATCATAGTTATGCAAGTTAACATGTTTGATGTATCATATGATATAGCGTGACATATAAGCGAAGTTTTAATGTAATGCTACAACATAAATAACGTCATATATATCAGCTTACGTGTCTTACAAGTGGACACCACAATTTCGCCAGCTAAGGCTAGACATTGCTTTATAAGCAAATAAAATGGCTACCTTCATTGCAACTGAGTGTTTCGACCGCACGTGGCGGAAGGGGATACCAGTGACGCTCATCCTATGGAGGTCACAACCGGTCTGGCGAACCGGGGTTTGGGCCAGGTATTTCCCTCCCATAGGAACACTTCCGACGGAAGTCGGTCAGTTGTGAGGGAGTAAGGATTGTGACCAACCGTGCCAGGGAACGTTATGAGGAGCAACCGATGAGGTATCTCTGGCCGAACTAGTTACATTATATTGTACTACAGGCTATGTACACAGTGTCTCCCACTTCCTCATTCCCTCTTTTTTTCTTTTTCAAAGTATTTCTTTAAAACAGTTATTTTTGTTATGTTATTTTTAAGGTATTAAGAAAAAATATTAATTTAACTAAATTCAAGGTTTCTAATGTTTAACTTTAATCGTATACAACATCTCAGCTTCACGACAAGCTTTGTTTAATTTTTTGCACGTACGGAAAACTATATTATCGAAAGTTACACAAATGCTGGAACTATTTTAAATTGTGAAAGAGTTAATAGCATACATTAAATCATAACTATTTTACTCATAGTAAATAGCTAAAATGCAATAATTGTTACTATTTAAATATACTTCTATGTCTTTAATCGTCAATAACTAAATAAATTCAACTAAGATATGTTAACAATAATACGTTCAATGTATGTATAAATAACTGCGATCATTCAATGTTAAGATACTTGTTAAAATTTGTTTGCGTTTATTTATACATGTATATGTTATGTACTATAACCTTTGGTTATACTCTTTTCCATGAGATATTCATTCATGTTAAATTAATATTTTTCTTAATACTTAAAGGAACATGCAACCATAGTATTGAAAATGCGTTAAAATCCCCCCAATTCCCACATACCATTCATGATAGAATATTATAACACGTGTATTTTTTGTTTAATTTTGTAAGAATGTTATACATCATAAAATTAATCTTGAAACGTGCATTTTCACTGACCATGGGCGCTGCCATTGTTGCCCATTTCACGGGGAACTCACGAAGATTAACGCGAGAGAATGCGTGAGTGTGACGTAGGCGGTCCACCACCTCAGCGATATAGGCGTAGCGTAATATGTAAACACTAGCATAGCGACATGAATCGAGTTGTTTTATGAGTCTTGTGATAATGAAATGCTTGAATATCAAGCATGCGGATGTCAAAAGAAGGCAGCAGAAGAGTCCGTGAAAGGAAAGAGATTTGTCCAAATGCCAATAAATTATCTACGAAGCCCGCCGTCGAAGGGCAAGTTGGCGATCAAATGGCTCCATAATATAGGTACGAGTCATACAGTGGAAACATTCAATTTCAACCGGAAAATGGTTTGCCAGGACCATGTCACCGTTGATATGGAACACAGGTTGCCGGGATTGGGTGAAAGACGACTGTTGAACGAAGCTACTGTCCCCACTGAATTTGTGCACAGAACGAAAAGTTCGGGGCCGAAGCGAAGGGTCGGTGTTGCACGCGAAGAAGGGTCTCGCTAAAGGGACGAATTTAATGTATGCAAATACTATATATGGGGTACTAGAATATCATTCAATGCATTTCCTTTATTATAATAAAAATCAATGATTAGTAAAATATTCATTGCGCGACGGTCGACTGGAATAATTAGTTGGATAAACGATTTGTTTACATATGAAAGTGGGCGATAATAAAAGTTATTAAGCTCCGTCGAACCAACCAAGTCCAAAATGGATTGCGCGATTTCCTTTGTTGCAGTCTCTACTTGAGCATCATTATTCTTTATCCTATTCTTTATGAATGTTTATATTACAAGGGACGGCGTTTTTTTTATAACTAACGCTCTGTAACTAATTAAATGGATGAATATATCTCAGACTCAGTGGGTACGTGAAGAATTCGTTTTGTTTTGCCCACCCGAGGCGCTAGCGGTGGTGGATCTGTGACGTCACACGACCACAGTCGAAATGTCCAAAATGTCAGCCTCCAGGGAGGTTCACTATTTATCCTTAAAAGTTAACAAATCATTTCAGAAAAAAATAACAAAATATGGGAAATGATTCAATGAACATTGTTTAATGGTTTAAGCAATTTTTACTTTTTGGGTTGCATGTTCCTTTAAGAAACATAGTAAATAGAAATACTACTACCCAATCAGTATAATCGCGTACATACATCACCACACTTTAATACGTGTACATAACACGTGATAAAGTACCTGCATCAATAAAACAACTATTAAAAAATTATGACATTATCGAACATATCTTGAACTTACACATTTTCCTTTTTATTATATAAAACGTAGGATTGTGCATACATTCATAATTATTAGACACACATAGACAAATAGACTGCACATACATACGCTCCAACACCTAACGAAATTTATTGAAGATAACGATCTTGAGAATATCTTGGATATTGTTAGACGATGCAACATTTTCTGGTTTAATAACCGTCACTAAACATTCATGCTTGTAGGACACAATTTGTATTTTTTCTGGCAAAAACATTCTTTGAAATTGGCTGATGGGCAGCCTTAGTGCCGCGATATGAAGTGCTCAAAACCACAATTAGCAGTCTTGTCCAGAAAAATAAGTTTGTGCATGCTTTTACAGTTCGTGTACTGTTAATTATGTATTCCTATCAGACCATGTATATTCATTTTCTAACAATACAGTTGTGAATGGTTGCAGTTAGAATATTGTGTTTTAACGCAAAAGCACTGTCAAATATTTCTCTAAACCATCATTTTGTTCACTTGCACAGTTTAGGGTAATATCGGTTCAGTGTTGTGTGTGGCAGGTTCATACCCTGCTGGTGTTCCTTATGCAAACACTACGTGTTGTGTGCACACACATTGATTCCATTTCATACGTTTAGCTGGTTTTGTGATATTTTTGAATGAAACTACTTATATCATTATAATATATATATATACATATATATATATATATATATATATATATATATATATATATATATATATATATATATATAATATACATGTACATTTACATAAGCATGAATATTAATTCTTTCTTCATAACTGTCATGCATCTTGGTTGCCAAACAAAGAGGAATTAATATCCAACTCACACAAATAAGTGGGCAGGAGAAGAAGGCAGATAGCATATTTCTCACTAGCAGCATCATACAGGTCAGTTCTACCAGGTCATCAAGTTAAGTACAAAAATTATAACTCTTGTTGAGGTTAGCATAGCATATGCTGAAGACTGGAAAAATAGAAACTTCTATCCATCTTATCACGATTGGTTGGGTACATATTAAATATATATTAAATAATATTTAATATATATATATATATATATATATATATATTATTATTATTATTTATAATAATTTTTTATCATGTATAATATTATATATTAAATTATGTATTTTATATATTGCAAAAAGAAAATAAATATATATAATTATTGTATACATGTATATTAAAATGTTTACATACTAAAAACATAATCTAAAAATTTTCATGGATTACCAATATTTTTACTCGCATTAACATAAAATCGGTTTGAGCATTTTAACAAAACAATTGTTTTAATAATGACTATTTCCTGATAGTATAAAATAATTAAAAGTTCATAACTATGTGCTCTTATCTACATCTGATGACGATATTAAAAAACAATTGTGGTCTGACCCCACGGTTTAACGACAGCAAGATGATGGCGCCACCGGGCGGAGTTCACTGTGGCAGTATCGAGGAATGCGCGTTATTTACTTACACATTTTGATCGATTTCAGGCATTATGCCATTAATTATTATTTTTTGATCACGTGACAAGTGCGTACGCGTAATACAGGTGTAGTAGATATACCATGCGAAATTTGGTCATCGTAGGTGAACATTTTGACGGTTTTTTCGAGGTGCGGGCCTAAACAGCAAAAGTATAGTCAATGAGCCGCGAGTCGAACACGCCCGCGAGTCGAACACTTAAGCGATATTGCTTATAATTACAGCCATATGTAACACACCACGCGCAAAACATGTACAATTGGAATCTATACAAACAATCTGATTGACAACGATGAAAGATGATGTTTGTGAGCATACATTTTCAAAATAAACAACTTATATTACACGAAGTACTCCATCGGACCTAGTCTCGCTTAACCGACTGTCGGTCGGCTGCGGAACTACGCCGAGAAGACAGTCTGGTGACATTTGCCGGCTTTTGTTTGGTATCCGCGTGATCTATAAAATGCTGCCACCTCACGGACACTGCCGTAATATATTTTTTTATAAACAACTGCAAATTTGTATTTCTATTTATTTTGGGTTAATATAAGTTTAATTTTTAATAGTTTTTATAATACAGCATTATTTGATCAAAAGGTTTCCTTATTTAATTTGTATGCTATCCGTGTCGGGCTAGACAATGCTGCCACCTCACGGATACTGGTTAATCCTGCCGTAATTCTTATTTTATAAACAACGGTAAATTTGAATTTTTACTTACTGTTGTGTTAATATAAGTTCAATGGTGAATACATTTCAAATGATATTATTATCTTGTAAAACTATATCGTTATTTAAATTTTTATTTCATAGTTGGCCTGAGAGCCAATCAGCGTCTCTACCCTATTCTGGGGTAAGGCTGCCCGGATGTAGAAACTTAAGCATATATACTGTCCCAGGCGTAGTTGAGGGGGCTTAAAAGTGCTGCCACCTCACGGAGTCTGGGTAACCGAGGCTACATCGGACCCCGTTGCGTAATGGTCCCTGTGGGGAGTGTGGCGTATTTAAAAACACCATCTACAAATAACTCAAAACGGCGGAATATACATAATAATATGAGTTGGATTCTCAATATGCCGAAGGCTGTCATGTTGACTTGCCATCTGGAGTTCAATCTCGGATGCCGAATGTGGCTAAATTTGAGTAAATCTTGTAATTATTACCACCACCGCGTTACCATTTCGACTCGCGGCACGGAAATTTGTTCGCGCGACTTCGTCTCTCGGTGTATATTTTGTAAATATTTCGCCAAAATACAATGTTTTTACAATTCATTTGCACAAGTGGAATAAAATAAGTATTCTAGATTTTGAATATATATATATATATATATATATATATATATATATATATATATATATATATATATATATATATATATATATATATATATATATATATATATATCGGTCTACTTTGCAAATATTTATTCAGATATTTGTTAAAATCTGCATGTTTTGATTAGGGTGTTCGACTCGCGGGCCGGCCAGTATACCCTTTTTCTTCCCAATTAGCCAAGCACTTATATAGCTGTTTAGAGATCTCAAACTCAAGTATTTCCTTCATTTTGTCAGTGAATGAGTTTACTGGTCCACAATCTATCGTGTTACCAGCCGTATACTGCAAGAACCAAATGGTCTGCCAAACAACATGTGACAGTGTGTGCGTGTTACGTATGAATAATACAACAGTCTATTGCAAGTCTGAACATGAAATCAAAACAAGTAAATAAAACATGGTACTGAATCACATAACTCATCTTTAGTTTGTATTTCCATAATAGGTGGCGCTACTAGTTTTGCGGATCGGTGATCCACCTGCAGAAGGCAACTGTAATTATTGATGCCCTTCCAAGAACTAGATAAGTCAAAACAAATTGTATCATCAAATCGCATAAATAAATGGCTTCCCTTGTGAGAAATATCGCGTGCACCCTACGCAAGATAACCGGTAGGCATGTTGTGAAACAGATGGGTTATAATTATACCCTAACTTTAACAGAAACTCGTTGCCGATAAACAATCACGCTGTCGCGTGTTGAACTGAAGCCAAGCCCCAATTCAAGGTAGCGACAAATCCCCAACAAAAGGCAAAATAAAAGTGGCAAAACGGCGACAACCAAAACAGCGACACGCTAACACAGATTGCCTAATTACAACCATGATTAATATTGTAATAGTAACAACGAATTACTATTTTCAGCATATACTGCCTTCTAGTAGTAAGTACTGTAGAGAGGGGCCCCGTACTACTACTAGGCGTAGGCGTAGAGAGGCTATATAACTTCCGAATTATAGTCGCAATACCCCACTGCCTGAATGCCCCACGACCGGAATGCCCCAAACCTAGTCGCAATGCCCCAACCGCGAAGTCGCAATGCCCCGCTTTTGGTCGGAATGCCCCAGTGATTTTATTATCAAAACATGTTAAAACATTACATTTTATTATTGTCAAACTTATGTATATAATATATAATACAATAATAGACAATACAACATTACACAATTAAATGTATAATGAATAAAAAATACGTTTCGTTGATTATCTGTACATTATTGAAAATATAACTGAATTTATCTTTTGTCTCCGTATATTTCTCCGTATATGTTTCATCTTTGTGCGATTTGTCAAACCTATCATGAAAACTAATATCGATTACAACAAATAGTACTTATCAGTCACATAGCAAAGGTCTCCTGCTCATGCGTCATTGTTACATGTTTATGCATGACCTACGCATGTACAACTATCACCAAATAGTTTAACAGTAACAACTGTAACAATTTTTTTTTTAGTATTATAAAATATGTTAGATATAATATTGCAGCACGAAACAAGTACAACTGGAGCGCATTCAAAAATGTAACAAAAAAGATGTTAGTATTATATAAAATATGTTATATATATATATATATATATATATTGCTGCACAAAACAAGTGCAACTGGGACGCATTCAGTAATCTAACAATTAATTTTAGTATTATATAATATATATATATATATTAAAAACCCGACTACCAAGAAAGTGGGGCATTCCGTCCAAAAGTGGGGCATTGCGACTTTGAGATTGGGGCATTGCGACTGGGGCATTCAGGCAGTGGGGCATTCCGACCACATTCCTAACTTCCTACTACGGCTACGCCACGGCTACAGATCCACGCACGTATCTCAACTTTTCATGGACTCACTTCAAACAATTCAAAGAAGATTCATCTGCTACACCGCACTTACAACTTGGATTAATTCCACATCCCGCCACTAAATGATAAAATGGTCAGGTCCACATGTAGATGATCCACAATACACAGAATGCAGTCATTACACAGACCCAAAACCAGTTTTTCTGGACTTATGGGACTCAATCTGTTGACTAACAATGTGTCATGAACTTAAATCTGAATGTGTTATTACTACGTGCACAAGACACTTGTTACAATATGATGGTTGGTTGTTGCAGGGGCTGGTGTGGCTGAACGTGTGCTGTGGCAGACTCCAGCATGCATGCAGACCCTGATGAGACAGTACAGTGACGCCACAAAGAAGGCGCCGTTGAAGAAAGCAACAACTCCTGTTGGGAAACTGGACGAGAAGTGGGAGTCGCAGTCGCAAGTGGCCCAGCCTCAGGCGGAGGAGGCAGAGGAAGGGGATGAACCAGAACAGTTCAAGCCCAGTCGATACGCCCGCTTCCCCAACGACACAAATCCAGAGACGGGAGAGATCGATGGACCGCGAGGACCAGAGCCAACCCGATACGGAGACTGGGAGAGGAAGGGGAGAGCGATAGACTTCTGATTTAGGACGTCAATGGGATGGATTGTTGATATATATGTATGACATAGTGTGGCCACGGTTTAGGTATTACAGTAAATGTTAGCAGTACATGAGTTACAAGGGCCATGTTTTAAAGGGCAAAGTTTCAGTTTTACAATGTGTGTATATATATATAAATTATATATACATTATACCAGGGCATATATATATAATTATGTATATATATTCTACCAGGATATATATAAATTATGTACACACATGCATACATATACTGTCTGTTAATTACAATCTGTCACATATTCATATTGGTAAGGTGGCATGGTACCAAAGTTGACTAGATATATCTGGGTGACATCTTGGTCTTAACACAAGGATTGCACGTTTGTTTTATTGACCTACTGTTCAGAGCCAGTTCAGGAGAGTCGTTGCTATATTGCACTTCTTCCAGGGTTATTGTCAATGCCATGCCTTGTCACGTGTTATTTAGGAACAGTTTTTATAACAGATTCAAGACTGCTAACAAACTCCTGTATTGTAAATGTTGTTTTAACAGAAAATAAATTGTTATTGTACAATCTTTTCCAGTATGTGCTACAACATTTGCAGGCAAATAGTGTAGTGCTGGTCCACTCAGCTGCCATACAGTTCCACCAGGATGAATATTATTTGATGACTCTTACTGTGAACCAGTTAAGACATGCCACGATTTCACTTGTGACAATGTGAGTTGAACATGAATGTAGTGTACAAGCGATATGAGGAATTGGAGTGCGTCATTTTAACAATTAACACACATTTCAGATACGTTGGGAAATGTTTAGTGGAAGACTGCAGTGGGTGGACTAGGTCTCTGTGACATGTCTAGGGGAGGACTGCAGTGGGTGGTCTAGGTCTCTCTGTGACATGTCTAGGGGAGGGCTGCAGTGGGTGGTCTAGGGGAGGGCTGCAGTGGGTGGTCTAGGTCTCTGTGACATGTCTAGGGGAGGACTATAGTGGGTGGTCTAGGTCTTTGTGACATGTCTAGGGGAGGACTGCAGTGGGTGGTCTAGGTCTCTGTGACATGTAGTGAGGGCTGCAGTGGGTGGTCTAGGTCTCTGTGATATGTAGTGAGGACTGTAGTGGGTGGTCTAGGTCTCTGTGACATGTCTAGGGGAGGACTGCAGTGGATGGGCTAGGTCTCTGTGACATGTAGTGAGGGCTGCAGTGGGTGGTCTAGGTCTCTGTGACATGTAGTGAGGACTGTAGTGGGTGGTCTAGGTCTCTGTGACATGTAGTGAGGACTGTAGTGGGTGGTCTAGGTCTCTGTGACATGTAGTGAGGACTGCAGTGGGTGGTCTAGGTCTCTGTGACATGTAGTGAGGACTGTAGTGGGTGGTCTAGGTCTCTGTGATATGTAGTGAGGACTGCAGTGGGTGGTCTAGGTCTCTGTGACATGTCTAGGGGAGGACTGCAGTGGGTGGTCTAGGTCTCTGTGACATGTAGTGAGGACTGCAGTGGGTGGTCTAGGTCTCTGTGACATGTAGTGAGGACTGCAGTGGGTGGTCTAGGTCTCTGTGACATGTAGTGAGGACTGTAGTGGGTGGTCTAGGTCTCTGTGACATGTAGTGAGGACTGTAGTGGGTGGTCTAGGTCTCTGTGACATGTAGTGAGGACTGCAGTGGGTGGTCTAGGTCTCTGTGACATGTCTAGGGGAGGACTGCAGTGGGTGGTCTAGGCCTCTGGAAGTTGTATGACTTGGTTAATTGATAATTCACTTGGTTTCAACCAAACAACCACCACCATCCTCACAAAACAACATTCAACAGAAGATCAACAGTTTATTGCCAGTTTGTACATTTCTTATTTATGTCATTTTATTGCTAGTGTGAAAAAATAAACTGTAATGTGAAACATAAATGGTTTGTCTTCAACAAACACAATCTGTGGCATTTGTTACACCACGTCTAATCCTTATATACACACCACAATTATATACACGTCTATTAAAATATGTATAACACATGCAGAACTTTGTGCTAATGAGGTCAATAAATCGCCATGGAAACAACCCAAATATTTATTATTCTAGATAAAGCATCAGTGTAATTAACCCATGGACCCGCATATATAGAATGCCCTGATGCCTCACAAACTCTCTGCAACTTGCAGCAGTGCACAGTTTGCACAACATCTGCAAAATGAACAAAATTGAAAGCAGTCATTTTCATTCATTAAATAGTCAGTGAATTACCCAGCAAAAATACCACAATCATAATTATATATATTTATGTATAAATTATACACATGAAGGTGAAATAAAGATGACACAATCTATTGACACCGACACGTCATTGTTTAGAACACAATTATTTAGGATCCGGCATCATTTTTATATTTTCTGTAAAATATATAGATTCAGACACAATCACTTTGGGACGGATGTCTAAAAACATGATGGCTCTTCATCAAGACGCCATTTTGATGGGCAGTGGTGAGATAGAAAATCATCTCATCTGTATACAATACGTACTTCACTTACAACAACGACGCTGTAAATGCACAGACCAACATCAAACAAGATGATGTCACAGAGAATGAAAGATGGACAGAATATATGATGAAAGCAATTGACCTCTGATTACAGTCGCGTTCACCTCGCGATACATATCACAGAATATCTTTCAGAAGGCACCGTTATGCGCCCACAAAAGTAACGCGCTAACACGCCAACCGACACCTAGTGGCAGTGCACAGAACCAGGCGGCCTGTCGCTAACTGTAGACAGGCTTGCTGTCGTTGGGTCGCGTTGTGTACTTGCCGTTTAGAACGTCCGATGAGAAATGGGCGGACAGATAATTGTCAGACTGCATCGGCGAATTCGGCATGCGTTTTTTCGTCATGAGTTTTGGCTTCGGCCGCGCACCACTCGCTATCGTTGTTAACATGTTCGTGCCAGTCGTGATGAGGCGCCCGAAGCCCTCGGTGTGTGAGAAGGCGTACCCCGACCGGTTGACGGAGCGGAAGCTGTGTCGTAGCGTCGAGTGGCGCCGCAGTATGATCTGGCCGGTGCGCGTCTTCATCGACGACCTCTGCATCTTGAAGCGCACTTTGTCGGTGAGCGTCGGGCGAGTGTCCATCATGTAGAAGCGCTCGGCGACGACGGGCACGAGGAGGATGGTGACAGTGAGGATGAGGGTGAACCAGAAGTTGGCTGTCGTCATGAGGTTGCGCGCCGTGCCCACGTACGAGTAGCTGAAGAAGTCTGAGTAGAAGATGAAGGTGAAGCCAAAGTAGAAGAGAATGCTGCCCCACACCACCACGTGGTTGAAGATCGTCCAGTAGCACGTCTCCAAGGCACACTGCAAATGAAAGGCAACGGTTACCATGGTAACAGAAAAACGAACATCTAAATGAACTGTTTTGTTAGTTGTCGGTGAATGTAATTTGCAATGGCCTGCTACATTGTACAGCATTTCAATAACTGTACAATCATGCACATTTGAGAACTGGTACGGTCCATATTTTATATTATGCACTGTTTTAATATTTGATGCATTTGATTAGTATTTCATAATAATGTTATTTCTGCAGTTTATTGTTGAAAGCCAAAATGATGCCATAAAACACTACTTAACCTGAATGTGACAACCACTATAGTGTCACAAGACAATACTTACCCTGAATGTGACAATAACTAGTGCCACAAGACACTACTTATCCTGAGCGTGACGGCCACTATGACATCACAAGACACTACTCACCCTGAGCGTGACAGCCACTGTGACATCACAAGACACTACTCACCCTGAGCGTGACGGCCACTATAACATCACAAGACACTACTCACCCTGAGCATGTCGGCCACTATGTCATCACAAGACACTACTCACCCTGAGCGTGACGGCGACCATGACATCACAATACACTACTCACCCTGAGCATGACGGCCACCGTGACATCACAATACACTACTCACCCTGAGCGTGACGGCCACCATGACATCACAAGACACTGCTCACCCTGAGCGTGATGGCCACCGTGACATCACAAGACACTACTCACCCTGAGCGTGACGGCCACCGTGACATCACAAGACACTACTCACCCTGAGCGTGACGGCCAGCGTGACATCACAAAACACTACTCAACCTGAGCGTGACAGCCACTGTGGCATCACAAGACACTACCCACCCTGAGCGTGACGGCCACCGTGACATCACAAGACACTACTCACCCTGAGCATGACGGCCACCGTGACATCACAAGACACTACCCACCCTGAGCGTGACGGCCACCGTGACATCACAAGACACTACTCACCCTGAGCGTGACGGCCACCGTGACATCACAAGACACTACTCACCCTGAGCGTGACGGCCACCGTGACATCACAAGACACTACTCACCCTGAGTGTGATGGCCACCGTGACACCACAAGACACTACTCACCCTGAGCGTGACGGCCACCATGACACCACAAGACACTACTCACCCTGAGCGTGACGGCCACTATGACATCACAAGATACTACTCTCCCTGAGCGTGACAGCCATCTTGACATCACAAGACACTACTCACCCTGAGCATGACGCCCACCATGACATCACTAGACACTACTCACCCTGAGCGTGACGGCCACCATGACATCACAAGACACTACTCACCCTGAGCGTGACGGCCACCATGACATCACAAGACACTACTCACCCTGAGCATGACGGCCACTATGACATCACAAGACACTACTCACCCTGAGCGTGACGGCCACTGTGACATCACAAGACACTACTCACCCTGAGCGTGACGGCCACTGTGACATCACAAGACACTACTCACCCTGAGCGTGACGGCCACTGTGACATCACAAGACACTACTCACCCTGAGCGTGACGGCCACCATGACACCACAAGACACTACTCACCCTGAGTGTGACGGCCACTATGACATCACAAGACACTACTCACCCTGAGCATGACGGCCACCGTGACATCACAAGACACTACCCACCCTGAGCGTGACGGCCACCGTGACATCACAAGACACTACTCACCCTGAGCGTGACGGCCACCGTGACATCACAAGACACTACTCACCCTGAGCGTGACGGCCACCGTGACATCACAAGACACTACTCACCCTGAGTGTGATGGCCACCGTGACACCACAAGACACTACTCACCCTGAGCGTGACGGCCACCATGACACCACAAGACACTACTCACCCTGAGCGTGACGGCCACTATGACATCACAAGATACTACTCTCCCTGAGCGTGACAGCCATCTTGACATCACAAGACACTACTCACCCTGAGCATGACGCCCACCATGACATCACTAGACACTACTCACCCTGAGCGTGACGGCCACCATGACATCACAAGACACTACTCACCCTGAGCGTGACGGCCACCATGACATCACAAGACACTACTCACCCTGAGCATGACGGCCACTATGACATCACAAGACACTACTCACCCTGAGCGTGACGGCCACTGTGACATCACAAGACACTACTCACCCTGAGCGTGACGGCCACTGTGACATCACAAGACACTACTCACCCTGAGCGTGACGGCCACTGTGACATCACAAGACACTACTCACCCTGAGCGTGACGGCCACCATGACACCACAAGACACTACTCACCCTGAGTGTGACGGCCACTATGAGGATGCTGGCTACGACACAGCCGAATGCGTTGTGACTGACGAGGTCGTGGCCGTCGGGGCGGACGGCGTTGAAGAAGGCACCGTAGGGAATGAAGAAGAGGACGAGGGAACTGATGATGCCCTCCGCTGCACTCAGCGCAAACACCTTCTTGTTGAACAACAGGTCGTAGTGACCTGGCGTGTACAGCTTGGGGTAGCGCAGCGAGAAGTCTTCATTGAGGTCCTGTCACACAGACACAGAACTTTAGTTGTCACACAGACACAGAACTTTAGTTGTCACAGACACTGCACTTTAGTTGTCTTACACGACAAACTACATCATCACTGGTTCTCAGTCTACTCTTGTACACAAGTCTCATCATACACCCTCTACCCTGTATGGTGTTAAGTCTCATCATACACCCTCTACCCTGTACAGTGTTAAGTCTCATCATACACCCTCTACCCTGTACGGTGTTAAGTCTCATCATACACCCTCTACCCTGTACAGTGTTAAGTCTCATCATACACCCTCTACCCTGTACGGTGTTAAGTCTGATCATACACCCTCTACCCTGTACGGTGTTAAGTCTCATCATACACCCTCTACCCTGTACGGTGTTAAGTCTCATCATACACCCTCTACCCTGTATGGTGTTAAGTCTCATCATACACCTTCTACCCTGTACAGTGTTAAGCCTCATCATACACCCTCTACCCTGTACGGTGTTAAGTCTCGTCATACACCCTCTACCCTGTACGGTGTTAAGTCTCATCATACACCCTCTACCTTGTACGGTGTTAAGTCTCATCATACACCCTCTACCCTGTACGGTGTTAAGTCTCATCATACACCCTCTACCTTGTACGGTGTTAAGTCTCATCATACACCCTCTACCCTGTACAGTGTTAAGTCTGATCATACACTCTGTACCCTGTACGGTGTTAAGTCTGATCATACACCCTCTACCCTGTACGGTGTTAAGTCTCATCATACACCCTCTACCTTGTACGGTGTTAAGTCTCATCATACACCCTCTACCCTGTATGGTGTTAAGTCTCATCATACACCCTCTACCCTGTACGGTGTTAAGTCTCATCATACACCCTCTACCCTGTACAGTGTTAAGTCTCATCATACGCCCTCTACCTTGTACAGTGGTAAGTCTCATCATACACCCTCTACCCTGTACGGTGTTAAGTCTCATCATACACCCTCTACCCTGCACAGTGTTAAGTCTCATCATACACACTCTACCCTGTACAGTGTTAAGTCTCATCAATACAGCTCACCTATTTGCCAATGTCCCAATTTAACAACCAACCAATGACAATGCAAGCAGTTATTACACAGATATATACAAATGTGTTGATATATATATATATATATATATATATATATATATATCGCTCTATGTACAAGTAACTCTTTATTCTGCTTGTCAGATTGCAAGTCCTGTATATAATAATATGGATATATATATATATATATATATATATACATATTATTATATACAGGACTTAGAATCTGTCAAGCAGAATAAAGAGTTAACTTGTACACAGAGTGATTATCCCAAGGAATGCTATTTCCCAACTCTACCCGTCTGTAACAAATTGGTCAAACTGCAAGAACACACTGACTTGTCCGACAGTTGACGCATTAGACAAACATTTAATATATAGTACTATTATATAATACATACATACATACATACATACATACATACATACATACATACATACATACATCAAAGCAGGCTACTCTGATATGGTCATACAATGATTACTTTAAAACAAACTTTGATGTTGAGAACTTGCTAACATATTTGCTTCTATAAACTTAACAATATAAAACACTGCCATGCAACTATCTAAAAAGAAATAAGGTATTAAATAACTGTAAGTAACTGCTACTCTACATTGCTAGCACATTTCACATAATGCATACACCATTTACTTAAATTGGTTACATAATACACAATTGTTAGCAGATGGATACCACAGAGGCAGCTACTGTGTTACACACAATACAGCCAGAGTCAGTTAGGACAGTGTAGAGCTACATGAGACTCAGGTGGTGTCGACAACGAGGAGATGACATGAGCAGTTTAGGGATATCATAGAATTTCACTTAGTTTTGTAAAGGAATATATTTATAGAATAACTTGCAATTTTCAGAGCATTGTGAGTCATTCGCGTGTTTAACATGATCAATGATCATCTGCTAGGAACTGTTGAGTTTGTCAGGTAATAACTTTGTTGCATTCCAACATGTTTGTTTACATAATAAACATGACTTGATGACTCGAACGTTTGCAAGTTTCCTGAGCATGAAGTTTGTCATATAGTACATATCATATGCACAGTGTATATTTACTTATGTGTGGGGTACACTTATATATCTAGCTAGTCTCTTGTGATAAAAATAATAACACATTTCTTTCAAATAATTATTCCATGTCTATTTACAAAAGAAAAAATAGTTTATAAAATACAACACAAAGGTAGTGCCAATGGGGTATAGACCTGGATCGTACCTGCTCAAATATGCCGAGAGCCAGTATTGGCTGAGAGGTGTAGCAGACATTATAGAGAGAGATGAAGGCTTCATCATAGAGGGTCTGAAAGACGCAGTAAAACATCACGGGGCCCGGAGTGGAAGCAACAAGATGTTATTAGTAGGAACATCACCTCATTCCCTGTGCCTCAACCAAGGTGTCTCTCAGCAGACATTTCACAGCTCTGTTATCAAGAACTCGAACCGTCTGCTAATTTCATCATAATATGGTGATTTAGATTCTGCTGTGTTGGTCCATTCTATTGATCATGACAGGCTCAAATGTTACTAATATTTGACTATTTTCAGATTAATGTAATTTTTTTCTTCAGATTAATGTAATTTGAAACCCGCATTTTCAGAAAATTAAGTTTATAATTAGAGAACAGTATCTTTCTCAAACCATGTTAATTGCATTATTTTTCCCGCAAACGGTGGGAAAGAATTAGAAAAAAAATTAAGTCTGATAGAAACCTGATCACCTGTATGTGAAAATTTTTAAAATGTGTAACTTTTTGAATCAACATACAATACCAGGTATATACAAAACAATCTAATGGCACATTAAGTTGGATACAGAGAATGAAGGAAGTCTCTCGTAGCTACAGCAAGAAGCAAGAAGGATACATGCAGAAAGACAAGAGAGAACTAGACAAAAGACAAAAGAACTAGTCGTATTGCTGCATGCGCATGCTCCGCATTTATCAAAACTTTCACTTATCAAAGTGATAAAATGATGGCCAAAACTAATTTATGTATTTGTATTTACATGTAAGGAGAAATATTTTTTATGTAATAATTAATTTGGAACCGAATCAAAATCCGAAAACTATCTCTCCTACAGTAATCACACATTTTACAAACTTATGTAAACCGTTTTTTTCCCACAAAAGTGAAACCATATAACAAGTATTCATTATACAAATTTTGAACAGCATCTACACTACAAGTTTTAATTTTGCAGAGGGGAGATGCCATGCAACGACTTTGACTGTGCGTAACCATAGAAACGAGGAGACAACAAGAGCGGGGGGGGGGCCATGCGAATGTGGCGGCTACTGTACCTGGTCAAATATGCCCATTGCGAGTACGGGCAGGGACGTATAAAACAGGTTGTAAAAACTGATGAAGAACGGATCATACAAAGTCTGCAAAGACAAACGGAACACACAAGATGCAGTAATGTATAAACATTCCAACAGATGGCACTGCGGGGCACTCGGAGTGAACATGCCAACTCGATAACAACCCGAAGCAAACTGCTATATAAATCTGATAAAACTGTCTCACACGAGATATAGCACAGAAGTTGTACTCAGTATGCCTGAAGGGTAACGACTTACAAATACACGAGTGCTAATATATGGGTAGCAAACACGTGCACGCACGCATGCACGCACACCCGACTGCTAGCAAACATTCACACTCAAATACTTTATTTTTCACAAAGACAATTTCCTTTGTATTTTTTTTTCAGTCAAGAATATTTTATTACTCTTATGGTTTGAATAATGATCTAAAACACTGATTAAAAAGCATGCAGCATATCATACAAAATACTGTGAAAACTGCCAAAACATGTGCAGTGAAAACATGCTCCTAGAAAAATTACAAGATATTATAAATAATATGTTTCTTATTCATGCCAACATTTCAGAACAGGCAAAAATACCTGAACAAATATCTTTATTATAATAACTACACAGGACAACATATTACAGTATATGACTGGAAACAATTATGTAGATTCTATCACATATGAAACTTATCAAAAACATTTCATTAACACATGTTAATTTACTGTTAATAATTACTACAATCAGCTAAACACTGGACATGTTGTTCTGAACAACCTGAAATGTTGATGAATAAAACCGAACCTAAGATTGTACAGTTGACAACATACACCAAAATCTTACAAAATGAAGAAGACATATCTAAATTTAACAATCTGAGAAATTTATATACAAGAGGAGCAATCTCTTTCTTTCTTACTTCTAGTAATTTCTTTCTTACTTCTAGTAATGCATATAAAACCAAACAAGATTTTCAACATACACGCCAATTAAACAAACTAGAAACAGAGATCAACATTTTCACAAATTAAAAATGTTAAGTAATTCTGAATTTTTTATAACCACAACGCCTTTTATATATACAATTAGTGTCCCAGCGTACACTGAGATGTAGTGTTCGACTCACCTGTGCTGAGAAGCCGCAGCAGAAGGCGTACCAGAAGTGGCACAGCGTGAAGGCGAAGTTCTTGTAGAAGAAATACCTGAGGAATTTACACATGCGCAGGTAGGACCAGCGGCCGTGGACTAGCAGCAGGCGCTCCAGGAAGCGGAACTGGGCGAGGGAGAAGTCACTGGCCAGCACCGCCTGCATCCCTTCCTGCCCGCTGATCCCCACCCCTATGTGGGCACCTGGGAGAAAGGAGACTTTACATGTACAAGTGATACTCTGATCCCCACCCCTATGTGGGCACCTGGGAGAAAGGATACTTTACATGTACAAGTGATACACTGATCCCCACCCCTATGTGGGCACCTGGGAGAAAGGAGACTTTACATGTACAAGTGATACACTGATCCCCACCCCTATGTGGGCACCTGGGAGAAAGGAGACTTTACATGTACAAGTGATACACTGATCCCCACCCCTATGTGGGCACCTGGGAGAAAGGAGACTTTACATGTACAAGTGATACACTGATCCCCACCCCTATGTGGGCACCTGGGAGAAAGGGTACTTTACATGTACAAGTGATACACTGATCCCCACCCCTATGTGGGCACCTGGGAGAAAGGGTACTTTACATGTACAAGTGATACACTGATCCCCACCCCTATGTGGGCACCTGGGAGAAAGGGTGCTTTACATGTACAAGTGATACTCTGATCCCCACCCCTAGGTGGGCACCTGGGAGAAAGGATAACACTCGGAACACTGTGTTTTCATTGACATCTTGTCATTTCTCATTACTCGTCTGCCATTAATGTAGACAACAATAAAATGCAGCGGCATAACAACACAGCCTCAATACATGCATCAGAGGTGAATGTACCTAAGTCAATGGTGTATTTACATCTTCAAAACATTGCATGTTGTTGTTTAAGGTAATGTTTCATGGTATATACTGTTAGTGTTGACAATATTTTGAATACACTTTTCATTCATTCAGTTCTGTGGAGATAAAGACTTAGTGATATTTCCAAGGTCAAGCATCAGTGAGATATCGTGAGAGATTTAACAAAGTAGCTGCCAAATATAAACTGTTGTAGACAGCAATACACAGAAAGGAAGAGTGCCCAACCACACTTCCTACAGCACAAGATGACTGACTTACTTTTGATCATGCTGACGTCGTTGGCGCCATCCCCAATGGACAGTGTGAGACCGTCGCAGTGCCGCTTGACCAGGTCCACTATCTGGGCCTTCTGTAGAGGGGTCACTCGGCAGCAGATGACCGCTTTGCACATGGTGCTCACGTCCAGCAGGAGCCGCTCTACGGCCGGCAGCAGTGCGTATACCTGGAACAAATCCACACTGACCGCTAGAGGACTGATGTCCAAGAGATTGT
Source organism: Oasisia sp. SBJ-2009 (assembly GCA_964017155.1). NCBI lineage: Eukaryota > Metazoa > Annelida > Polychaeta > Sabellida > Siboglinidae > Oasisia > Oasisia sp. SBJ-2009. The sequence goes on along the minus strand of OZ024866.1, from coordinate 3,214,603 downwards.
TGTCACAGAAATGGTGCTGTATATCCAAGTCACTGATATCTGGTGGAAAACACTCATATGACACCGAATGTTATCTTATTTCTGCTGTCCAGCAAATTACCATTGTGAAGTATTTTCCACCTTCTACCTTTACAAACACACAATTCTTCCATTACTGATTCATCACAATATTACAAGTTCACAGTTTGCAATTCCCACTGGGCCAACAAACTAACCTAAAGGAAGCCTTCTTTTAATTACACTAAAAATAAATTGTGACCTGTTTGCATGGATGTATGCTGCGGCCTTATGCACTAACACACTGCCAGAGAGGCCAATGAATCGATCCAATCACTTATTATGACCCATCCTCCTCCTTGTAACATACACGACTCACTACGAGAATAAAAACTACACTTATCACGCACATCTTCTTCAACAAAAAACCCATTTTGACAGCATTTCCAACCAATGAAATGCCAACCACTCACGAGACTGTGTCCGTTGATGACGACGGCGTAATCGTACTTCAGATGGTTAGCAACAGGTGGCACCACCGGGTTATCGCCGGCCGCGCCGTCGTTGTTCTGGATGGTGACCGTGGCACCGGTCAAGTGGGCGGCCGACTTCATCTTGACCATCTCGTCCTGACACTTGTGAAGCTGTGTCTCCACCTCGTCCTGGTCCTCCCCGTCGATCACGTACACGTCCTCCAACTCATCCGTCAACAACTTGCAGCTGTAGCCAATGTTGATGGCCGTGTCTACAGGGCAACAGTAATGTCAGGTAAATGGCTGTCTTACAAACGCCTTCCATGGATGGACATGCCGTGAAAGTTAGGCATTATGCATTCAAGATGATGTCACATGCTTAACATTTGTGTACTGTCCTGTCCTGTATTTTGTAGGTGTAGTGTACTTTGTATTTGTAGGTGTACTGTACTTTGTAGGTGTACTGTACTTTGTATTTGTAGGTGTACTGTACTTTGTATTTGTAGGTGTTCTGTACTTTGTATTTGTAGGTGTACTGTACTTTGTATTTGTAGGTGTACTGTACTTTGTATTTGTAGGTGTACTGTACTTTGTATTTGTAGGTGTACTATACTTTGTATTTGTAGGTGTACTGTACTTTGTAGGTGTACTGTACTTTGTAGGTGTACTGTACTTTGTAGGTGTACTGTACTTTGTAGGTGTACTGTCCTGTACTGTATTTTGTAGGGTTTTTGTGTGTAACAGACCAAGTAGTTTAAGTATTTCATGTCACCCTGTCCTTCCTCAACAGTTGTTTACCTTGAACATTTCTAAAGTTACTACCTTTATCACATCCATTGTTGGTGAAATAAAGATTCATTCATGTGTGATTACAATTTCAATAACACTTCTATAAGTTACTACCTTTATCACACCCATTGTTGGTTAAACAAAGACTCATTCATGTGTGATTACCATTTCAGTAACATTTCTATAAGTTACTACATACAATCCTCTCCTTAAAATCGATTTTGACTTCAGCAAACTCCCAGACATTTTCCTGTCTTTGCACAGAATATCGGCCAGCCCCGCCCTGGCTCCCAAGGACCCGTACACCCACAACCCACCCTACCTTGTTTGTCCCCAGTCAGCATCCAGATGTGGATGCCGGCGGCGGCGAGGCTGGCGATGGCCTCGGGTACCCCGTCCTGGAGCTTGTCCTCCACGGCCGTCGCCCCCAGGAGGGTCATGCCCTGCTCTATCTCCTCGTACACCTCCGACACGCGGTCCTCACGGTTCTGCATCGCCGTGCTGCAGCCACAAGATGGCGCCACAATCAGAAATGTCCGTCTCCACATTCGCTCAAGGCGGTTTCAGACATATATGGCTGGAGTTCATTATTATTACGGTGGAACCTCATTTTACAGTAGTAATCACATCACAATTAAGGTCACCTCCGTAACATAGCCACATCACAATTAAGGTCACCTCCGTAATACAGTCGCCTCACAATTAAGGTCATCTCTGTAATACAGCCACATCACAATTAAGGTCACCTCTGTAAAACAGCCAACTTTATCGCAGTGTCGCTACTCAAATGAGCGTAAGAAAGTCCGGTTTTATTCTAAACTAACCTAAAACTTAGCCAAAACCCTACACTTTAATCATACACAATATGTATCATTATTACAGCAATCACAGAGCTATGCGTAGCCATCGATGATTTTATTTGTTTCAATAATGTAACTGATTTAATTTTGTAACCTAGTGTGTGTATATGTATATAAGATCATAGTTCGGTCAGAAAGTAAAAGGTCGCCAAAATTAATGGTGTTCATCACGCTCATCTATGCCCTGTTAGTCACGCGTTTAATGAGAGTTCCCAGGTGGTCGTTGACGAGGGATAATTTATTCAGCATACGCCAGTCCATCAGTGGAAAAACTGTCGTTACAAATCAGGGAGGTCGTTCATGAGGGGTTCTACTGTAACGCCTTCTATTCCTACCTGGCTGCGTGGTAACGCTCCTTCCATTCGTCGTAGTAGGCCGGATCAATGTCTTTCTTCGCCAAACACAATGTTCGTAAACCATCATTCGCAAAGTCCTACAACAGGCACAGAGCTGATGTTAGAAATGGAACAGTCAAGGCCAAACACAATGACAACACACCATGCAAATGGAGAGGATAGAAGGATAGAGGACGGACGGACGGACGGACGGACGGACGGACGGACGGACGGACGGACGGACGGACGGACGGACGGACGGACGGACGGACGGACGGACGGAGACATGACATCACTGCTACTCACGTTGAGATGACTAAGAGTGAGTTCCATCATTGCGCTGTTGGCGACTTTGTCGAGGCGCTCATAGACGGTGGAGTCAGCGCCCTTGCAGTAGAGTGTGATCTTGTTGTTGCGTCTGACGATCACAGACATGCGCTTGCGGATGTTGTTGAAGTCGAGGATACACAGGAGCTCGTACTCCAGGTCCTGGCCGTCTATGTTCACCAGGATCATGCAGGGAGTGCGCGACTGCAACAGACCAGGTCTATGATAGACAGACAGGCTTAGTTTTAATGTATTGTTACCAGGTTATTGTCCACCCCACAGATGTAAATGATACAGCTGTGTGGCATGTACCATTGAATCAATAGTTTTTATACGGTTTTGAAACCGGCTATGAAGAACCAATATTCCATACAGTATGTTACACTGCCAATGGACAATACTAAAAGATCTTTTGAATCTTCCATAACCAGGTAATCTCTTTAAATACTGAATGAAACGATGACATTCCCTTCCCTTCCTTTCAAAAAATGCACATCCAGAAGAGAAGAGACAAGTAATAAGACAAGTCAATTAATGGTGTTAATCCAACAAGTCATGAGTGGTGCTACTCCTACATAAGCATGTTTCCTGCTTAGCTTGCTGAACACCTCTAAAGTAAAGGTAGTGTTTTGTGCACATTTAGAATGTTACCAAGTGAGAATGTTATTATTAATCAATGAAGTTGACAATGGCAGACAGGTGGCAGCACCCTACAGAGTGATGACGTACCATGAAGATGAAGCCAAAGTTGCGTGCGGCTGACACAAGAGCTGCCTCGTCTGGTGACTGGGCCTGGTACTCCAGTTGACCTACAACACAATTACCCAGTGTGACACCCCTCATACACTGACAGCAAACAGTTGTCATCACCAGTACAAGTTGACAACCACACAGCACACATGAAGACCCACACAGGTGCAACGAAAGGTTTTTCACAATCACCATTAAAAGCTGGCAGCCACACAGCATGTGTGAATACACACAAACTGGCAGTGAATATGTGGAAATATTACACACCACAACAGACAAGTTCAATGTCTGCGTGTTGAGATCATATTGCCAGTGCAGTTATATTGCACTATGTCTTCATTTAATTATTTAACAGGAAAGCCACACATGTCGATGTCAGGTCCAATTTCATTAGCCAAGACACCAAATGGACTTCTTGGTCTAGACCTGGAATTCTGCCATAAATATGAATTGGCTGCAATTTTGTTTTGATTCTAGACTTGCGCGTATAGTTTGAGTACCCCCCACCCCCCACCCCCCCCCCCCCCGGTACGGGTAATCAACATATGATAATACGACTGGCTCTTATCAAAGTACTTAGTAAAGGAAATTATTTAAAACCATTGCAGAACACATTAGGCAAATAATAAAAAAATCTTTCACAAATACACAATACAACAAAGAGATACAATTATTATTAAAATACAGTTCACACAAATAAGAAACAGCTGGGGAAAGAAGTGTCTATCTCAGAAGGTGGCAGTGAAATAAGGTTCACAGTCTATAACTCAGTGTGTCACCCACCGTCCTTCTACATTACAGTCTATAACCCAGTGTGTCACCCACCGTCCTTCTACATTACAGTCTATAACCCAGTGTGTCACCCACCGTCCTTCTACATTACAGCCTATAACCCAGTGTGTCACCCACCGTCCTTCTACATTACAGTCTATAACCCAGTGTGTCACCCACCGTCCTTCTACATTACAGTCTATAACCCAGTGTGTCACCCACCGTCCTTCTACATTACAGTCTATAACCCAGTGTGTCACCCACCGTCCTTCTACATTACAGTCTATAACCCAGTGTGTCACCCACCGTCCTTCTACATTACAGTCTATAACCCAGTGTGTCACCCACCGTCCTTCTACATTACAGTCTATAACCCAGTGTGTCACCCACCGTCCTTCTACATTACAGTCTATAACCCAGTGTGTCACCCACCGTCCTTCTACATTACAGTCTATAACCCAGTGTGTCACCCACCGTCCTTCTACATTACAGTCTATAACCCAGTGTGTCACCCACCGTCCTTCTACATTACAGTCTATAACCCAGTGTGTCACCCACCGTCCTTCTACATTACAGTCTATAACCCAGTGTGTCACCCACCGTCCTTCTACATTACAGTCTATAACCCAGTGTGTCACCCACCGTCCTTCTACATTACAGTCTATAACCCAGTGTGTCACCCACCGTCCTTCTACATTACAGTCTATAACCCAGTGTGTCACCCACCGTCCTTCTACATTACAGTCTATAACCCAGTGTGTCACCCACCGTCCTTCTACATTACAGTCTATAACCCAGTGTGTCACCCACCGTCCTTCTACATTACAGTCTATAACCCAGTGTGTCACCCACCGTCCTTCTACATTACAGCCTATAACCCAGTGTGTCACCCACCGTCCTTCTACATTACAGTCTATAACCCAGTGTGTCACCCACCGTCCTTCTACATTACAGCCTATAACCCAGTGTGTCACCCACCGTCCTTCTACATTACAGTCTATAACCCAGTGTGTCACCCACCGTCCTTCTACATTACAGTCTATAACCCAGTGTGTCACCCACCGTCCTTCTACATTACAGTCTATAACCCAGTGTGTCACCCACCGTCCTTCTACATTACAGTCTATAACCCAGTGTGTCACCCACCGTCCTTCTACATTACAGTCTATAACCCAGTGTGTCACCCACCGTCCTTCTACATTACAGTCTATAACCCAGTGTGTCACCCACCGTCCTTCTACATTACAGTCTATAACCCAGTGTGTCACCCACCGTCCTTCTACATTACAGCCTATAACCCAGTGTGTCACCCACCGTCCTTCTACATTACAGTCTATAACCCAGTGTGTCACCCACCGTCCTTCTACATTACAGTCTATAACCCAGTGTGTCACCCACCGTCCTTCTACATTACAGTCTATAACCCAGTGTGTCACCCACCGTCCTTCTACATTACAGCCTATAACCCAGTGTGTCACCCACCGTCCTTCTACATTACAGTCTATAACCCAGTGTGTCACCCACCGTCCTTCTACATTACAGTCTATAACCCAGTGTGTCACCCACCGTCCTTCTACATTACAGCCTATAACCCAGTGTGTCACCCACCGTCTTTCTACATTACAGTCTATAACCCAGTGTGTCACCCACCGTCCTTCTACATTACAGTCTATAACCCAGTGTGTCACCCACCGTCCTTCTACATTACAGTCTATAACCCAGTGTGTCACCCACCGTCCTTGTGCTCTGACATGACGGTGTGACACAGGGCGAGGAGGGTGAAGAACTCGTGCACGTAGGGGTCGGCCTCCACCACCCGCTCCAACAGGCGCTTGTCATAGAACTCAAAGGACGGCTCAAAGTAGTCGTTCTCAGAGAAGTCCACCTTTGGTGTTTTCTGTACACACAAAGCAGTGAGGTGACAGTGGGCAAAAGGATCATCTTTTCACATGATGAATAAAAACATATCCTTTTTGATTCATGGTTGTTTAAACAGCTTAAATCACGCATGACAACAAAAACAAGTTTCTTGAGAAGTGAATACGTACAGAACTACACACATAGTGTTCGTCTCTCAACTTAGCAACATAATTGGGCAAATTTTACGTATATGACACAGCTCATGCAACAAGTCACAGAAAAACCACAATGTCAAGTTAAACAAAAGTTACCAGCCTACTGCATAAGGAAATCAAGAACATCTGCATGAGTTCAATGGTGATGTTCTCAATTTACAAACACATGTAAGACTTTCCTGACTTCACGGCTCTACATGCAGCAGCAATTGGCATATTAAATCTGACAAACTGCCCAGATTTTCTGGGAATCTTGTAAACTGTTCAGCACCTTCTCTGCTGGTTGCAGTGTCCCGGCAAATAAGGACACTGCCCTGGCTGTAGTGTGACGAGGTGCAGTTGGAGATGAAGTTGGGGTGTTTCAGTGACACTCCAGGTGGGGTATAGTTGGACATTTATTTTAAATGTGATACAAATTCTTCTGGATTTTGACAGTGAAAATGGACTTTATAAAAACTATGATGTGATACTTAACTAATTCCTGGAAAATATTTATAGCACAACAGACAAACAAGTACGGATAAGTTGAGGGGTGTGACAGTGTGACCTGTAAGATGTCACAGTGTTCACGAGTCTGGCTGTCACTCACATTGGTGACGTCCATGGGGTTGCCGTACTGGTCCACTGGGTCCCCGTACGGCTTGCCTTGGATCGAACACTTGTTGAATGTCATGATATTCTGTGCGGGAGAAACAAATGTTACAACATTCCACACCACCTCACACATGCTACATGGAGGACTGATCACGACTCAGTTCTCACAGAGAGGAGAAAGACCGTATTGTGTAAAATACCACAAAGATGTGCATAGATAACTCTGAATGGTTACCGTGTTTTTTAAATATATTGTTAATGTGTAGATCAAAGGTAAATGGTTCATAGAAATAAATGAACATAGAAGTAAATAAGTTGACCTGAGCAGCCAAGGAAAAAATTAACTGTCACAGTCATCAAAGTGGGATATTAATACATACTATATAGACAGCCAGCTCAGGCAACAATACACAACACTATCTATCACCAGACACTATGCAAAAGAACCATACTTGCTACGTTTATATTTGACTTGGTTATCATGCCATGATTATGACTACATAACAAACAGAAATTTAGCTGCTATACCGGGATAATCCAGCAGTGGAATTATATATACTGAGCAGCAACACAGCTACTGCATTTGATTAGCAACAAACCCATTCTGTCCTCATAACAAAGTAATAACACAACTAGAGAACATCTGGTGTGAACAAAACAGACTTGACAGAGACATGAACTCTGAGAGACCTGAGTGAGGGTCCCCGTCTTGTCAGAGAAGATGTACTTGATCTGTCCCAGCTCCTCGTTGAGTGTGGTGGTGCGGGACTTGGCGGGTGTGTCTGACTTGGCATCATACATCTTCTCATCCCAGTTGATCCACCAACTGTGGCCAAACCTGATCATCTCCACACTACAAGGACAACACAACAGTATGTGACACCTTCTATAACGTACATCTTCTCATCCCAGTTGATCCACCAACTGTGGCCAAACCTGATCATCTCCACACTACAAGGACAACACAACAGACAGGTGACACCTTCTATAACGTACATCTTCTCATCCCAGTTGATCCACCAACTGTGGCCAAACCTGATCATCTCGACACTACAAGGACAACACAACAGACAGGTGACACCTTCTATAACGTATATCTTCTTCATCCAGGCCTCAGGACTGCTCAGTTAAAGTCTTTACACTTCATTTCTGGCTGACATGTTCAATTAAACATCATCCCGACGACTCTTGGAAGTATTCAGTCATGCTGCAGAAAGTGCAATTACACCGCAGACTACTCATACACAAATATCCACCACTGTTTGTAGCCAGGTATACATTCATGTAGCCAAATGAAGTCTGGTGCTGTATGTCTGTCTCTTTGGAGAAAGACAGAGTTCACATAGCTATATGAATGTGTACCTCGCTACAAAAAGTGGTGGATATTTGTATTCCATCTGACAATGACATAATGCCTGATATGAACCCTAAAGTTAGTAAAAAGACTTGTGTGAGCCGACCTGACATAGAGAGAGATGGGGACGACAGTGTTGAGGACAATGATGTAGGACAGGAAGACGAGGATGGCGATGACGGTGGCGCCCCCTTCCCTTGAGTCCGAGTCGTCGCCCTCCACGCTGCCCGGGACGTAGCTGTCCCACGGCAGGATGCTCTGGAACTTGTAGCCGATGTACCACTCCCAGATGCCAGCCCCAATGGTACACAGCAGACACACACTCAGCAGGAAGACAAAGATCTGTGAACACAAACAAACACAATGCCTCAGTATAGTCTGTGTGGAGAGGGTCAGAGGCTGTGTCATCTTGTGTCAGAGGCTATGTCATCTTGTGTCAGAAGCTGTGTCATATTGTGTCAGAGGCTATGTCATCTTGTGTCAGAGGCTGTGTCATCTTGTGTCATGCATCAATGATTATAGTTGCACATTCACATGGAGGTGATTCAAACAGATGTAATTGACACTGAGGTAATTTACACTGAAGTCAATTACACTGAGGACATCCATACCAATTCACACTAAGGTTATTCATACTGAAGCAATTTACACCAAGGCCATCTAAAAATGAAAACGTCATTCAAGGTGGGGTCATTCATGGTGGGGTCATTCATGGTGGGGTCATTCATAGTGGGGTCATTCATGGTGGGGTCATTCATGGTGGGGTCATTCATGGTGGGGTCATTCATGGTGGGGTCATTCATAGTGGGGTCATTCATAATGGGGTCATTCATAGTGGGGTCATTCATAGAAGTGTCATTCATAGTGGGTTCATTCAGACTGAGAGTATTAATACTGGTGAATAACATCAAATTCATTCAGCCTGGGCTCGTTCATACCAAGGTTATTCACACTGAGGTGAATAACACCAGTCTTTCACTCCGAGGCCATCATACCGATCCGATGTCATTCATTCCGAGGTGACTCCACTGGACTCAGTGGTCACTTGTACTTACACCAATGATGAGGAAGTTCATGAGTCGGTCGATGTGAGTGCGCTTGAAGCTGGTCTTGCCACTGTTCATCATCAGCTTGGAGTCGCGCCCAGCGAATATGACGAGGCCGTAGCACCACTTAGTGTTGCGCAGGACGCAGCCTCGCAGCAGGATCTTGTCGTTGTCGATGGCGTACGTCTTGTCCTTCCACTTCATCACGCCCTCAAACTTACTCAGCCGGTTGTTTGGCGGCTCACAGATGATGGTGGCTGCACACGGAGACATACAGTTATTCCTGTTGGTCAAGGGTTCTTTCTGGTTTTAAGGTTCCTTAAATGGACCTAGACTGACACTACGTCAGTTGGGAACATTTGATGTAACTGTTCACATTTACATTGTAACAAACATTATTTACAACTACTTTGAGAAATCAGCTTCTGCAACTTTGTGTATCTAGCACCATCTCAAAGTTAACATTATTTACGCTACTTAATCATTCACTACTTATTTTGTGTGACATATTTTGAATAGTTGTATACCATTTCATAATCAAAACACCTGTAACTAAACACAACAAAATATTCAAGAGATAACAGTTGGATCTCTCAGAAGGGACCACAAATCAATACTGCATGGAACCAATTTACTGATCTACTCTTGTTTTACTTTACAACGTGGATTCACTGAATACATTCTCAGCCTGCAGTAGTTTACAACTACCACCACCTACCGTTGAAGTCTTTGAATGTGTTGTGGTCGTCCTTGAGGTGAGCCGTGTCAGGAATGGCCTGTCGCACTTTCAAGTTCGTCTCACTGCAAACAAAACAGTATTCTACCTGTAAAAAGTGAACAGGTAAGTTCTTACATAACACAGCATCCAGTCCTTAGGACTGCTCAAAGCACAGAAGATGTGTTCAATCAAACACCATCTACATTTCTCATGTTGCAATTATTAAACAAAATATACTTTGTACATAACTATCCACCACTGTCTTTAGCCAGGTACTCATTCACACAGCATAGGGAACTGCAGCAATGTTACAGGAACAAACCTGACCAGGGTATGACCCAGTTGAACATGATTCAAACCCAGGTTCTCTCGGTTAAGGTCAATGCTCGAGCCACTACATCACAACCATCAATTAGCACTCAGAATTAATTTATATGTTAATTACTACTAATCCAATGTTGTTCCCACTTATTTCTGTTTTAAGCCCCTGGTCCCACGCAGATTTGACCTCAAAGCGATCACATATCAATTATTATTATTGCAAGTCACGGCTATTTTGAAGGGTATTGAATTATCTACACAATGGTACATTTGTTGAGTCACTAATACTACATTGATCAAGCTAGCTCGTAAACATTTAGTAACAACACAACACTGTCCATGGTGCAGTTCATTCTGGAGTTCTCTGGATCAGTATTCAGCAAAGTCTAAGTAAGATACTGCACTGAGGCTGTGATGGTATATTTCAAAAGTATCCTCTAAAGTGGATTAGTTTGAGGGTTCAAAATTTATTTATCCCCGACATGGGATTGATGTAGAAATCTCTCTTAGTATCACAGACACCCAGCAGAAGTTTCTCTCTGGTGTTGACACACCTATATGGTGTTATACTTGGTAATGGTGATGTGTTGTACTTAGTAATGGTGTTGACACAGCAATATGGTGTTGTACTTGGTAATGGTAGTGTGTTGTACTTAGTAATGGTGTCGACACATCTACGGTGTGTTGTACTTGTTAATAGTATCGACACAGCTACAGTGTGTTGTACTTGGTAATGGTGTCGACACAGCTACAGTGTGTTGTACTTGGTAATGGTGTCGACACAGCTACGGTGTGTTGTACTTGGTAATGGTGTCGACACAGCTACAGTGTGTTGTACTTGGTAATGGTGTCGACACAGCTACAGTGTGTTGTACTTGGTAATGGTGTCGACACAGCTACGGTGTGTTGTACTTGGTAATGGTGTCGACACAGCTACAGTGTGTTGTACTTGGTAATGGTGTCGACACAGCTACAGTGTGTTGTACTTGGTAATGGTGTTGACACAGCTACAGTGTGTTGTACTTGGTAATGGTGTCGACACAGCTACGGTGTGTTGTACTTGGTAATGGTGTCGACACAGCTACAGTGTGTTGTACTTGGTAATGGTGTCGACACAGCTACGGTGTGTTGTACTTGGTAATGGTGTCGACACAGCTACGGTGTGTTGTACTTGGTAATGGTGTCGACACAGCTACGGTGTGTTGTACTTGGTAATGGTGTTGACACAGCTACGGTGTGTTGTACTTGGTAATGGTGTCGACACAGCTACGGTGTGTTGTACTTGGTAATGGTGTCGACACAGCTACAGTGTGTTGTACTTGGTAATGGTGTCGACACAGCTACAGTGTGTTGTACTTGGTAATGGTGTCGACACAGCTACAGTGTGTTGTACTTGGTAATGGTGTTGACACAGCTACAGTGTGTTGTACTTGGTAATGGTGTTGACACAGCTACAGTGTGTTGTACTTGGTAATGGTGTCGACACATCTATGGTGTGTTGTACTTGGTAATGGTGTCGACACAGCTACAGTGTGTTGTACTTGGTAATGGTGTCGACACAGCTACAGTGTGTTGTACTTGGTAATGGTGTTGACACAGCTACAGTGTGTTGTACTTGGTAATGGTGTCGACACATCTATGGTGTGTTGTACTTGGTAATGGTGTCGACACAGCTACGGTGTGTTGTACTTGGTAATGGTGTCGACACAGCTACGGTGTGTTGTACTTGGTAATGGTGTCGACACAGCTACAGTGTGTTGTACTTGGTAATGGTGTCGACACAGCTACAGTGTGTTGTACTTGGTAATGGTGTCGACACAGCTACAGTGTGTTGTACTTGGTAATGGTGTAGACACAGCTACAGTGTGTTGTACTTGGTAATGGTGTCGACACAGCTACAGTGTGTTGTACTTGGTAATGGTGTCGACACAGCTACAGTGTGTTGTACTTGGTAATGGTGTTGACACAGCTACAGTGTGTTGTACTTGGTAATGGTGTCGACACATCTATGGTGTGTTGTACTTGGTAATGGTGTCGACACAGCTACAGTGTGTTGTACTTGGTAATGGTGTCGACACAGCTACGGTGTGTTGTACTTGGTAATGGTGTTGACACAGCTACAGTGTGTTGTACTTGGTAATGGTGTCGACACATCTATGGTGTGTTGTACTTGGTAATGGTGTCGACACAGCTACAGAGGGTAATGCCCCTAGTGAAGCTGTCCTCCCTGGACTCACCCGTCGAGCTCTGCTGTTTCTATGTAGCACAGACTGTTGGGTTCACTGGTGGACAGTAGGAACAGGTCCGCCTGAAAGACAAGTACACCTTGTTAGACACAGACTGTTGGGTTCACTGGTGGACAGTAGGAACAGGTCCGCCTGAAAGACAAGTACACCTTGTTAGACACAGACTGTTCGGTTCACTGGTGGACAGTAGAAACAGGTCCGCCTGAAAGACAAGTACACCTTGTTAGACACAGACTGTTGGGTTCACTGGTGGACAGTAGGAACAGGTCCGCCTGAAAGACAAGTACACCTTGTTAGACACAGACTGTTCGGTTCACTGGTGGACAGTAGGAACAGGTCCGCCTGAAAGACAAGTACACCTTGTTAGACACAGACTGTTGGGTTCACTGGTGGACAGTAGAAACAGGTCCGCCTGAAAGACAAGTACACCTTGCTAGACACAGACTGTTGGGTTCACTGGTGGACAGTAGGAACAGGTCTGCCTGAAAGACAAGTACACCTTGTTAGACACAGACTGTTCGGTTCACTGGTGGACAGTAGGAACAGGTCCGCCTGAAAGACAAGTACACCTTGTTAGACACAGACTGTTGGGTTCACTGGTGGACAGTAGGAACAGGTCCGCCTGAAAGACAACTACACCTTGTTAGACACAGACTGTTGGGTTCACTGGTGGACAGTAGGAACAGGTCCGCCTGAAAGACAAGTACACCTTGTTAGACACAGACTGTTTGGTTCACTGGTGGACAGTAGAAACAGGTCCGCCTGAAAGACAAGTACACCTTGTTAGACACAGACTGTTGGGTTCACTGGTGGACAGTAGGAACAGGTCCGCCTGAAAGACAAGTACACCTTGTTAGACACAGACTGTTCGGTTCACTGGTGGACAGTAGGAACAGGTCCGCCTGAAAGACAAGTACACCTTGTTAGACACAGACTGTTGGGTTCACTGGTGGACAGTAGAAACAGGTCCGCCTGAAAGACAAGTACACCTTGTTAGACACAGACTGTTGGGTTCACTGGTGGACAGTAGGAACAGGTCCGCCTGAAAGACAAGTACACCTTGTTAGACACAGACTGTTCGGTTCACTGGTGGACAGTAGGAACAGGTCCGCCTGAAAGACAAGTACACCTTGTTAGACACAGACTGTTGGGTTCACTGGTGGACAGTAGAAACAGGTCCGCCTGAAAGACAAGTACACCTTGTTAGACACAGACTGTGCGGGGCAGGGCTGGAGCAAATATCAGATTAATGTAATTGTGCTACTGTAGCTCAACTACGTTTCAAAAGTACTCAAACAAGTACTTTCGATACTTTTGATAATTGTACTTCAATAAATGCATTTGAGCCTGACTCTGATTTACTATTGCTTGTTACATATCTAATGAAATAAGTCAGGACACCACAACTTCCACGCATTCAAAAATTTTGCTTTTATTACTAGAAGCGTTTAACAATAGTAGATTTTAAAAATATCACTTTGAAGTTGTAATAATGCCACACTGATAAATATTACGTATGTAATTTCCTTTGCAAATCTGACATATTAGACGCATTTCTACCACGACTAAATAGCCATTCAACAAAGCTAAAGTGTATTAGACTAACACCAGACGAATCTGTGCCAGCAAATCCCGACTGATGTGATCAACATTACACTGCATGTACATCAGTTACCACCACACAGCACTGCCAGTAAGTCTAGAATCAATAAAACAACATTACACGCGTTCGGAGAAACATTGACACAGTTGCAGATCATTTTAACAGCATATACGGAAGCATTAGGAAATGTGATCGAGGTCAATGAAAGGTCATGAGTCACGGCACGGATTGATTTTCTCATGTGATGCCGTGTGAAACGCTGGACTTACTGCGACAAACTGGTTGTTTTCCATGCGGATGATGTCGCCCACGACCACCTTGTGCCACCGTTCCTCCACCAGTTTGCCATTTCGGAACACCAGGGAGCGCCGGTTGTTCACTTGGTTATCGCTGCGATGTCGTTGCTGCAATGTGGTGAAAATGATAGGTTAACTTTGGAATGATAAATCATACATTCCTGCGTTACAAACTAGGGAAGGAAAATAATATAACCAAAATATAAATCCACTGCATTTTTATTTGTTAGCTATTTTTCTTATGTAAACAATATAATAATGGTCTTTAAAAGTATCACATAAACAAATATTCTCCCAATAAGTTTGATAATAGCTACAACTACATTTTTTTCAGTTTAGATTAATAATACTGATAAAAGCTTCAACATACCCAACTACAACTTTGTAACTGAACTGACTGTTGATATTAGGTTTTAAACCAGTCATGTGCTACATATTCAAACAGCAAAAGACTGGTTTAAAATATATTGACTGAAATACATAGCAGTTTAAAGATATCTGCCAATCACTGTATATTATCCTAAATATAATAAGGATACAACACATCACTGTACCACTGGCTGGATCAATTCATACGATACGTAAACAATCAAACATGTATCATAAAACATTCCAACACTGCACACAAAAACATCAATATATCAAAAGGAAAATATATGATTTTACATTAGCCATCTATAATATATATCAATCTAATTGGATACTATGTACTAAGGATATGTCATTATAAGGATATGTGGTAGATTTGGAAGCATCTATATGTGGATCAATGAGTGAGTGAGTGAGTGAGTGAGTGAGTGAGTGAGTGAGTGAGTGAGTGAGTGAGTGTGCATGAACACAAGTATGCAGATGTATACATGTAGTTAGGCACACATGTGTACATCTGACAGAGTATGTTGTATAATGCTGTAGGTATGTAGTGTGTACACATGTACATTATGTGTACATATGAATGTACACAGAAATAAACCATGCCACAGACAAGATAAGTTTGAACACACAACAATCGTGCAGTAGCAGATAAGCTGATAGTTAGTATAGTTAGTGAAAGCAGCATGCAATAACAACACAGTTCAAGCAAGTGGCCTCATATTGCTCTATCTCATTTCTACAGTCAATTTTTTATTTTAACTCAATGCAATTTCAATACCATATTTAAGTAAAAAAAATAGTTTTTCTTGGGTATGAGTTCAATACTGTTGTAGAGAGTTTATAGTTGTACACAATAGTATACTCCACACATGTACACAAAATGTTCTACACAATAGTATACTGCACACCACCACAAGTACACCGAATGTTGTACACAATAGTATACTTCACACCACAACATGTACACCAAATGTTGTACATAATATACTCCACACTACAACATGTACACCAAATGTTGTACACAAGTGTACACTCCATGTACACCAAATGTTGTACACACTAATACACTCCACACTACATGTACACCAATTTTTTTATACAGGTGTACATTCCAACACATCACATCATCCGATCATGCATTTTATCAAACACCATATATATATATTATATACATATATTATATATATATATTATATATATTATATATATTATATATATATGCATTTACTTATTTAGATAAAAGCGCAATTTTTTTTAACACATCTTATTCATTTAGATAAACTATATAATGCTTCAAAGAAACTCATGTTTTGCACCGTATGGTTTGAATGTCTTTGATGCTGAATTATTAAGCAAATTACTGGTACTCATTCTTTTTTCACACTTGTTTATAACACCAACTGACAGCTGTTTTTACTACGCCTTCTTTGTAAAATAAAAACATGTTCCTAATAGTAAATCTACCATCGTAAGATAAAAACGAGCTTGTTATAGTGAAGCCATAACAACTCATGGTGAGACTAATAAGCATCTTATAGTAAGCTACTTATATAAGTAAGTTATTGCAACTATGAACTGTGACTTAACTTGGCTGTCAGGAATAAGATGTAGACAAAAAGTAATATGTACATATATTATCATTATGATCGAGTCATCCTACGATTAGATCAATAGTTTATTATTTCACAATATTTCACATAATAATAATAATTGTACTTGATAAACAGACACCATACCATTGGCAATCATTTATAAACTTGAGTACAAAACAAAGATATTGAATATAAATTGAATAGTGTTTATACACTAGACTTAGATGAAAAAAACATGAGTTTCAGTTTCGATAAAGACAACTGTTATGTAAAATCAGGCAGGATCTAGATTCTGCGCCCTGGCGGCAATCGCTGGAACCACCAAAAAAAGAAACTTCACCACAACTCACGTAATCATCGACCGCGTCCTTGATGGCGCTGACTGCTAAGACGGCCACCAGGGGGATGACCGTGGTGAGGGGGGTCAGCGAGGAAATCTGGGGGATCCACTACAGAGCAACAACCAAATGTGTTTTTGAGACGTCCGGCGGATGCAACGACAAACACCTGTATGGAGAACTGGGTCTTGGCAGCTGTCACCGGACACAGTCGTGGCTAAAAAACGCTTCAATGAAGAAAAGCACGCCGTGACACAGCTGTGATGTAGACAACCATGTCAGTCATGTGACCACAGTCACATGACCATACACACTATCCAGTCGTTTCCGTCTCCAGGGGTGGACTGCGATAAGTGCTTTAGGACCTTGCGGATGTTTGTTGAGAACTTTAAAAACGTACTATAGATGTTGTGTTGTGAGTACAATGTCTGTGCTAAAGTATCAGCAGGCTTTTCCTAACCATGGACCAAAACATTAAAACAACTCTACAGCATTCCTCACTCCAATGATACAGCACAATTCACACAGCACTACGAGATACACTGTAGTGTCATAAATGCTGTTAATGCATTCTTACTTGAGCAATGTCTGATTACATGGCTGGTGTACAACTCCACAACCAGCTTAGCATACTGAGTTCAGCAGTTTTAGCACATTGATGTGATGGTGTGCTGTTGTTTATATGTTCATTTTATACTCACGACTGAGCAATATATAACATATAGTTTAACTTTAATGAGGTTTATTATTATAACTGTTTTAATAAGTGAAATGGGGATGTTGATAGGTGGATAGGGAGAAACACGAATGGGAAGAAATAAAAAATATGTATAGGGAATAGGTGTATTAATAATTAACAAATCTACTAACCAGTATTGCCAGTTACATCCGACATAGTTCATGTTATCTCTGTTTCTAGCATTAGCACAAATCATCTTTCACACAATGATAAAAAAATCCAGTTTTTCCCACACAATCAATACAGCTAATTTGTCACCCTAATTACCTACTCACTTGGGAATCAGTTACTGGCATATTAATCTCGGCCAAATAGAAATGAAAAGCTAATCAATATAATTACGTATTTAGTGCTACGGATGCTCTTATGGATGCACTCAAGCGGAACGCCGCAGTGCGCTGGAGCGGAGCATGACAACACAGGGAAACATTGTGTATCAATAAAATTATCCTACCTGTCATGTGCGTATCGGCGATAGACTGATTTGTCTTACAAATGCAATCAGAAAGTAGGGTGTGTTTCAGTGTCGCTGTGAGGTGATGTATATTACGGCATCATATGGACACCGCTAAGTGAGTGTGGTACACAGTCTAATAGAAGTCATCAATCACCTAGTATGATCTATCACTTCCAACGCTACACTCAATCACAGCGGGACACGTTACAAATTCTAATGCAATTACGTCTACTTCAGAATGTTTGAACTAAAGCAATATCTTTGATTTACACCACACTGTATTATATAAAGGAAAAGGCACCTGCACTGAAGCTGAACATTTCTTTCTTATATCATTCCTAACTAGTCATACTAATCAAGTTGGTGATGTAAAACTTCCTAACGGCAAGATAAATTAACACACGGCTTCTTTAATAGTTTATAATTCTGTTTTAATAAAGTTACTAGTATTAGTTCAATAAATCTTCATTTCTCTGCTATAATTTTTATGTATGTGCCTGTTTTATTTAGGTTAGTTATTATAAAACAGACAGCTTACACCAAAATGTTATTATGCAACTCTAATGCATGCAAAATCATAACCTCAACAGATCTGATTAATTTTCATGTTACCTGGCAGTTAATATTTAGCCCACTATATGTAGGACATATAGACATTCAGTAATTATCTGGTGGCAGGACAACATATTTCGTTTGTTTTAGGATGAACTTCAGACAGTAATATCAACATGATGTGATAAAACTATTACATTTTATTACAATAAAGGATTCATTTATAAATAAAATAAAATTATGCTTTATTTTTATTTGTATTAATAAAGTTACTACTTTTTATACGAACACAGTACTACAGAGCATCTACAAGGGTTTAGTATTTTGCCTATCTGTATGTATTACGGATTTTTACTTGAATAAATATTTTCGTAAAAAAACTGTAAATGAGATGGCAACTGAAGGCCGTTCACCCGCTACCACTCAGAGACCTGAGACTGCAGCAACACTCAGTAGAGACTGAGCTGAAACGTAGAATGAGACAGGTGAATGCCCACAGGTAGACAGGTAAGTGCCCACAGGTAGACAGGTGAGTGTCCACAGGTAAGTGCCCACAGGTAGACAGGTGAGTGTCCACAGGTGAGTGTCCACAGGTAGACAGGTGAGTGTCCACAGGTGAGTGTCCACAGGTAGGTGGGGCTAGCGAGGCCACCTGTGCAGAGTTCACACACACACACACGCAGCGTTAGTAGAACTGTCGCAAGCAACTGAGAGAACCACAACTGAAATGAAGGCGCAACAGAACCAAACTGACGTGAGAACCTAGAAAGAAACCGCAGTGAAACGTGAGCAGTGACCAGCTGGACGTCGGCTGGACGGCCAGCCGGACAGACAGACAGACGGACGGTCAGCCGCCAACTTACGATGTCGTCTACCGCGTCCTTCGCTGCCGTCAGCGCAAGCACCGCCACTAGGGGGATCACCGTAGTAACCCACGTCAGGGACGAAATCTGAGGGATCGACTGATGGCAAAAATGAACAGGAGGATGAGTAAGTTTGTGTGTGTTGTTGTCACGTCAAACTGCGGGGGACACCTGTAAGGAGTTATATCTGTACTGGTTGGACAGCAGTTGTAGTCAGAGTTATACAGTCAACTAGCAACACCAGCATCATTTACACATCATGATATAATATGCAATTTGTAACAATACAATTTATAATACTGTAACAATACAATTAATACAAATCACTTTACTATTGACGCTGCTAATTAACATTTCATAAAAAATACGTAAACGAGTGCACGTTAAAACTGTAATTTACAAATGAAAAATAAAATTAACTGTTTGATGTCGCAGAGTCTCAAGAACTGTTGATAAATCACACGTCAGACCTTTTTAAGACTGACATTGTCAGAGAACGAAAACATAAGTTATCCATAAATCAATACAAAATAATGAAACAAGAAGCCACCCAGGAGCTGTCTACTTATTTAGTCCTCAAACTGTATTAATTGATTAAACAAATCCATGCTCAATAACACGCAGTTTGACCCAACACTGTCCACTTACAGCTAAGAGGCCCGTCTAAAATAGCAATAATAGTTCAAACTTTGCTTTGTTTGAATTCCAACTGAAACAAATATGTCGTTAAGATCTTAAAAGGCAAGATGTAATTTTAAACCGTGTTACAATTTGGCAAACACCCTCGCACACGTACACGCACACACACACGCACACACAGAGTACATGAATAATGCATAGTGCACAGGTCGTAGACAGGAGCCAGGAGTACCCTACTGCTGCCAACTGGGAGCACTACACAGCACACAGTACAGTGAGCAGACATGTCAGTGCTTCTACTTGTGGTTGCACTGGAAGAAACAAGATGTGGTCCACAACTAGGTGCCTGTTTGAGAGAACAACATGACGGCCATATGTTGAAGTTTATAATAATGCCACTACATGACGACATTTAACAAAATCACACAGAAGTAACACAATATTTATAACATCAGTATCATATACGAATATTATTAGATGTTACACTGTACATCAGCAACACACTGGTTATCAATTGGTTTATTTTAACAGTGATATATAGTGTATTCATACTATAAGGCAATTCATTTAAACATTTGCTTTCAGGTATTATGTACATACAATGAGCAATAACACAACTTGTCTTTGACTAAACAGTAAGTGTTTCATAAGGCAGTGTTACTGAGGTAGTCATGAAGAGGGGGTTCAACTGCATCTAAACAGTACAGACAGGCTCATTTGGAGGATGAGGAGGAACAGGAAGTAGGCGTTGGCTCATTTGGATGATGAGGAGGAACAGGAAGTAGGTGTTGGCTCATTTGGAGGATGAGGAGGAACAGGAAGTAGGTGTTGGCTCATTTGGATGATGAGGAGGAACAGGAAGTAGGCGTTGGCTCATTTGGATGATGAGGAGGAACAGGAAGTAGGTGTTGGCTCATTTGGATGATGAGGAGGAACAGGAAGTAGGTGTTGGCTCATTTGGATGATGAGGAGGAACAGGAAGTAGGCGTTGGCTCATTTGGATGATGAGGAGGAACAGGAAGTAGGTGTTGGCTCATTTGGATGATGAGGAGGAACAGGAAGTAGGCGTTGGCTCATTTGGATGATGAGGAGGAACAGGAAGTAGGTGTTGGCTCACTTGGAGGATGAGGAGGAACAGGAAGTAGGTGTTGGCTGATTTTGGAGGATGAGGAGGAACATGAAGTAGGTGTTGGCTCATTTGGAGGATGAGGAGGGAAGTACACATTGGCTCACTTGGAGGATGAGGAGGAACAGAAGTAGGCGTTGGCTCATTTGGAGGATGAGGAGAAACAGGAAGTAGGCGTTGGCTCACTTGGAGGATGAGGAGGAACAGGAAGTAGGTGTTGGCTCATTTGGAGGATGAGGAGGAACAGGAAGTAGGTGTTGGCTCATTTGGAGGATGAGGAGGAACAGGAAGTAGGCGTTGGCTCATTTGGAGGATGAGGAGGGAAGTAGACACTGGCTCACCTGGAGGATGAGGAGGAACAGGAAGTAGGCGTTGGCGATCCTCTGGAACTGTTCAAAGAGGTTCTTCGGCAGGAATGTGAGGATGTTATACTTGGACGTGGAGATGTAGTTTGTCTGCAAATGGATAACGGCCAACTCTTACATGAGATAACAACTCTAAAGAGCAGCTCTTACATGAGATGACAATGCTCAAGAGCAGCTCTTACATGAGATAACAACTCTCAAGAGCAGCTCTTACATGAGATAACACCTCTCAAGAGCAGCTCTTACATGATATAACAACTCTCAAGAGCACCTCTTACTTGAGATAAAAACTCTCAAGAGCAGGTCTTACACGAGATAAAAACTCTCAAGAGCAGCTCTTACATGAGATAAAAACTCAAGAGAAGCTCTAACACGAGATAACAACTCTCAAGAGCAGCTCTTACAAGAGATAACACCTCTCAAGAGCAGCTCTTACAAGAGATAACACCTCTCAAGAGCAGCTCTTACAAGAGATAACACCAATGCAACCTGCGACACAGTGAGTTGTCTACAGTGGAGTTACATAAACAACTGGACATGGTCTCAGTGTCCAGTTACTTGACCTCCACCAGACACAGTAGGATACCACTGTAACATTACATACTTATCTTACAGTTACAGTCGTAGTGAACTAAGCATCTTATGTTAGTGATTATGTCAGATGGCACTGGTTGTGTGCACTGTCGACAATGAAAGTGCAGTGTACAACTGTGTAAGGGTTTGAAGATTCCGAAATACTATAAACTCCTTCTACACAAGCGAATGGTTTTCGGCCTGTTTTACAAAAGGTCACTTGCACGCAATGACCAAGTCATAAAACGTCAACAGAATTATTGTAATTGCACAGATCCTATCATGGACACATAGACACCAATATGCACTATAATTTTATTATTGTGTGTGTAACTGTTTCTGTTTTCAGATATTGTCAATGGCCAGTGAGATAAGCTTACCAGGAAATGTAATCTCTTTAATTTAACGTTCATTTAAATTTAATTTCATAATCAATTTGATTACTTGGATTATCAGTCAGTTGATTTATGAACCTGTCAACTGCTTTACTGACTGGCCAATTATTCCACTACACAAATGGTGGGCTTAATGGTTGGTTAGACAGAGGTCAATTAGACCATCCATTAGGTGGTCAGTTGGACAGATAGTTACTTAGTCAGTCGGTCAGATAATAACAATATTAGTTAGATGGTCAGACAGTCCATCAGTTAGTTGGTGTGGTTTATCGATTAGTCTAGTGATAGGTCAGTCAGAATCTCAGATGGTAGTTCAGTCTGTCAGATAGTAGTTCAGTCAGTCATATGGTCGTTCAGTCAGCCAGATGGTAGTTCAGTCAGTCAGACGGTAGTTCAGTCAGTCAGATGGTAGTTCAGTCAGTCAGATGGTAGTTCAGTCAGCCAGACGGTAGTTCAGTCAGGCAGATGGTAGTTCAGTCAGTCAGACGGTAGTTCAGTCAGTCAGATGGTAGTTCAGTCAGTCAGATGGTTGTTCAGTCAGTCATATTGTAGTTCAGTCAGTTAGATGGTAGTTCAGTCAGTCAGATGGTAGTTCAGTCAGTCACATGGTAGTTCAGTCAGTCACATGGTAGTTCAGTCAGTCAGACGGTAGTTCAGTCAGTCAGATGGTAGTTCAGTCAGTCAGATGGTAGTCAGACGGTAGTTCAGTCAGTCACATGGTAGTTCAGTCAGTTAGATGGTAGTTCAGTCAGTCAGATGGTAGTTCAGTCAGTCACATGGTAGTTCAGTCAGTCAGATGGTAGTTCAGTCAGTCAGATGGTAGTTCAGTCAGTCAGACGGTAGTTCAGTCAGTCAGACGGTAGTTCAGTCAGTCAGACGGTAGTTCAGTCAGTCAGACGGTAGTTCAGTCAGTCAGACGGTAGTTCAGTCAGTCAGACGGTAGTTCAGTCAGTCAGACGGTAGTTCAGTCAGTCAGACGGTAGTTCAGTCAGTCAGATTGTAGTTCAGTCAGTCAGACGGTAGTTCAGTCAGTCACATGGTAGTTCAGTTAGTCACATGGTAGTTCAGTCAGTCAGACGGTAGTTCAGTCAGTCAGACGGTAGTTCAGTCAGTCAGACGGTAGTTCAGTCAGCCAGACGGTAGTTCAGTCAGCCAGACGGTAGTTCAGTCAGCCAGACGGTAGTTCAGTCAGTCAGATGGTAGTTCAGTCAGTCAGACGGTAGTTCAGTCAGTCAGACGGTAGTTCAGTCAGTCAGATGGTAGTTCAGTCAGTCAGACGGTAGTTCAGTCAGTCAGACGGTAGTTCAGTCAGTCAGATGGTAGTTCAGTCAGTCAGATGGTAGTTCAGTCAGTCAGATGGTAGTTCAGTCAGTCACATGGTAGTTCAGTCAGTCAGACAGTAGTTCAGTCAGTCAGATGGTAGTTCAGTCAGCCAGACGGTAGTTCAGTCAGTCAGACGGTAGTTCAGTCAGTCAGATGGTAGTTCAGTCAGTCAGATGGTAGTTCAGTCAGTCAGATGGTAGTTCAGTCAGTCAGATGGTAGTTCAGTCAGTCAGATGGTAGTTCAGTCAGTCAGATGGTAAGTTGGTCGGTCAGTATGTTGGTCTTGACTGGTCTGTCAGTAAGACGGTAGGTACGAAGGTGAGACAGTGGGTGAAGTAACCGTCAGTCTGTAGGTCTGACAGTGTGTGAAGTAACCATCAGTATGTAGGTCAGACAGTGTGTGAAGTAACCATCAGTCTGTAGGTCAGTGTGTGAAGTAACCATCAGTCTGTAGGTCAGATAGTGTGTGAAGTAACCATCAATCTGTAGGTCAGTGTGTGAAGTAACCATCAGTCTGTAGGTCAGACAGTGTGTGAAGTAACCATCAGTCTGTAGGTCAGTGTGTGAAGTAACCATCAGTCTGTAGGTCAGATAGTGTGTGAAGTAACCATCAGTCTGTAGGTCAGTGTGTGAAGTAACCATCAGTATGTAGGTCAGTGTGTGAAGTAACCATCAGTCTGTAGGTCAGTGTGTGAAGTAACCATCAGTCTGTAGGTCAGTGTGTGAAGTAACCATCAGTCTGTAGGTGAGTGTGTGAAGTAACCATCAGTCTGTAGGTGAGTGTGTGAAGTAACCATCAGTCTGTAGGTGAGTGTGTGAAGTAACCATCAGTCTGTAGGTGAGTGTGTGAAGTAACCATCAGTCTGTAGGTCAGTGTGTGAAGTAACCATCAGTCTGTAGGTCAGTGTGTGAAGTAACCATCAGTCTGTAGGTCAGTGTGTGAAGTAACCATCAGTCTGTAGGTCAGTGTGTGAAGTAACCATCAGTCTGTAGGTCAGTGTGTGAAGTAACCATCAGTCTGTAGGTCAGTGTGTGAAGTAACCATCAGTTTGTGGTGTTCCAGGTGTACTTACTGCATACTCAAATGATGCGTTGAACTCTGCATCATTGGCTCGGATTTTCCTTTCGATCTCTGAAAATAAACAAAATCAAACCATAAAACTACCTGGCAGCTGAAGCAATACCAATGACTGCATAACACATGTGATTAGTTATAACTGCACACTACACCGGCTCAAGCACAAATACTTCTGCTGCTCAACTGAAAATATTTTCTACAGCAAATATATGGGTAATTAAGGTAGTTTAATCTAAGTTAAACAGAAAAGAAAGTTACTATGAAAATAATTACAGTATTTATTTGTAAAGAAAAAAAAGATAAAGTACATTATTTGGGTTGAGGCCAATGCCACAAGAAGTCTAAATTCCGTGGCAATGACCTGTGGCATCACAGACAGTATAAGCAAAAACATTGTAGATAAGAGTTACACGTACAGGATGTTATATTTGGGACATTCCACCACTTAGCATATCAAACAAAAACAGCTTCATTATGTTACCATTAATATTTTATCTTGTTTATAAGTCATATTTTGCCAACACATTACATAACATGCATTGGCAAACACAATCCAATACATGTTCACACTTTTGCACAAATTAAATCCCTTACCTATAATTAGAAAACACAACATATAAATAATTAACACAGTGTTACTAGTGGACACATGAGTAAATAACTCCCTTAGTGACCATCCCACAGTCAATAACAGGCCAGAGTTGTTTCTGTGGAGAACGTCCAGTATATCCGTCCCTCAAGAGTTACATAATTTACCTCTGTCTCGCTATTTATAACACACTTTACATTACTTATTCACTCACAGCTCTACACACTTTATATATATGACTGAGTCAGACTGACACATTCAGTCACAGACCATCTGGAAAAAACATTTAGGACAAATCTATTCAAATTTATTCAAAGATGTTGGCCATTAATATAATATAAAAACCAGAATCACAAAGAAGCAAAAGAACTGCATAAGTTCATGTACAAATATTTATGGCATTTAATTTTTTTCAACTACATTTAACTTCTCCGAACAGCCCTATCTAGGACTAACAGGAAGGATTTATTTTTGAGAGAATGGTCCGTCAGAGCCAGTGAGTCAATCCCACATCTTTCCCATTTTTCAACATGGAAAGTTTTGCTTCCCTGGCACAGACCCTTGGCAGAATGAACCAACATCATCTATTGTAATTCCTCCAAACGACACGTGCCTGAGACAAAGTGATCTACCAGGTACATACACTACACACTGACACATGTCTGTGAATGTGTAACATAAAACTACACATGCACAAACTCACGTTTCTGGCAGCATTTCTATGGTAACTGAATGTTACATTTGCATAATGTACAGAGCATTATTTATTAAATACAAAATCATATTTGAAAATAACACTAGCACACATTGATATGTTTACTCACAGTACCCTGTTGGCATTTCATACTGGGACATGGTTCTATTTAATTACACAAAACTGAGAGGAGATAATGCCACATAGACAGGACATGCATTTATTGATATAGACAGGACATGCATTTATTGATTCTTTCATAACTGCTATTACATAAAGTGGTCTTGGCAAAATACTGCAGTTTTTAATTCATCTTGCACTGAATATATTTTGCCAGCAGGTGTTCCTGATGTACCTTACAGGAGGATGTCTCAGCTGTGGACAACTCTGTGTGGAGAGACAGATGACAGAAGGACCTTGAGCAGATAACTGGATAATCCTGTCTTAATTTGGTATTTGGAAGGGTACTAAATACCACAGAACAGAGGAAATACACAACAACTAACAGTAACACCACATGTCACATGACCAATGTGACCTAAATTTCATATGACCACAGGTCATATGACTAATGTCTTGTGACTCGCTGTGTGTAACCACATGTCTTGCATTCACTGGTTGTAAAAATTCTGGGTCAATCCGACATTCACCAATATATCTTACAATCTTTTCAAAGGTATTTTGTAACCGCCACATTGCCTTCAGCTTCTGGCATATATCAGGGGACCATTTCAAGAAGACATTCAGTATTCATGTGAGATGACCAGAAACACAGCCAAATTGTGTGAATGCAGTAATATTAAAGTGTATGAATTTTAACTCTACAGTTGTTCAGAATATTATTTGTCTACATTTGTAACTTTTCCAGTAGACACTGCAGTCACATCATTCTAAAGATAACTAAACAAACATCAAGATAAACTCAACTGGCATTATATATAAAATCAGTAGTTATGAAGATAACACTTAAAACATGCAGGTAGGGTACTATAGATCTACTCATTTCTACTGTTACTGACATATGGGCAGCCACTGTCACTACTGTCATTGAGTCCACTAGTGACAGTGCCTCATCAACCATGGCTGAGGCCCAGCTGGCCTCTAGTGGACTATACAAAGAGGAGGTCCAAGTCCTTACAAGGCTAGTGAACTACAATGTTGTGTACATTGAAGATACCCTCAGATACGTCTATGCACAATTAGAGGAAAAGTTCCAGAACAATTTTTTGAATAAAATACGAAGACTTAAAATGTACCCGTCTTAGGCCCTAAAGGACCCTAGGAATAGGAATGTGTCAATCAAATTAACCTTTATGTTGGAGTACCAGCATAAGGTGGTGGCACCAGGACATGGGTGCACCTCAGCATGTGGACAAAACTGTGCTTACAGCACTCCAAAGTTGGCTTAGTCATATAGTTAAAGCTGTTCACTCGTTATTGATCTGACCTAACAATTATAGACCTTTCATAAAACTGACTGCAAACCTGGTTGCGGCTCTACTTAACTATTTACATGGCAATGGTACCACCATCAATGAATCTGGTTCAAGACTGACTTCATCAACTGAGGTGGAATTTAAATTTCCCCCGAGAGCCACTGAGCCAGTGCATAGGGACAAGACAAGACTAGAGGGAAGCATCAACACAACCTGGAGCCAAATATCTACATCTACAACCACAGGTACAAGTATAAATAACTAATTTGATAAATGAACCAGTAGACCTTTGCAGCTTCACTGTGTTCAACAGGTCAAAATCACTGATATAAGAATATCAGCAAATTATCGTAGTCATTGAGGAATAATTCATTTATTTCAGTGGTTCTCACTGCAATATGTCGACAGAACCCAACGGAATCAAGCCTAATTTTATAGAGATTTAAAATGGTGCTACAATGTGCAATTCATTAGTGTGTTCATGTTGTTAAAGAAGCTGGCTCATAAAAAACATTGATGAACCAACAACTAGTCTCTCAATGAGCCAGTATACAGCCTTTTACAGACATACTGGCAGCTGTTGTGATCAAACTGCCAAGCCTGCTTGACATTATCCAAAAAGTTAAATGTCATATCACAACTAATGGAATTACCTCAGACTGCCATAGAAAGATCAATATTTTTTTGATAGGCCACCACGTGAATTTTTTCTGTGTAAGCAAAAGAAATATTAAATAAGAAATGTATAATGTGATGAGTCCAATAAAAAATGCCTGTCAGAATGATTTTCTGACATTTATTTAATGAAAAACTTATATCATGAGGTTTATTTCATATGTTGATTAGTCTATTTTCATTCAAGAATCAAGACACATAAAATAATACCACTGTCCGTTCCACCTACTTGATGGGTCAAGCTTTGATTTCTTGCGACGCGTAGCAGGAGCATCGCTGGCGTAAACCCTGGAAGACCGCATGAACAGCATGCTGACGGGTTGGGCCAGATTCAAGTGCCAGCCACCTCTAGCCCAGCCCCAACACGAATAATCGTCACAAAACCCGCATGCGACAGCTCAGGAAAATGTTGACTTCTGTTGCCAAGGTAGACGGGCTGATTAGACCGAGCATGGCAGGACGCAATCCATCCCGTGTTTGAAGTCTACTGATCAGTATTCAAAGCTCACTCAATCCTGGTGATGTCTTAATATAGCTCTCCTTGGGTTGTGGGACAGCATTGACACGAACATGTCACACAAATTGCCATCATCAACCGTGACAGTAAGAAGTATAGCCCAATTCAAACATGTTTCTTCTGACAACAAGCTTTGTTCTTCCATCTGATGGTAATCACAACACACCAAGCTCTACTGTAGCTTATTTAGTGATCACAACAAACACCAAGCCGTGCTGTTCCTTCTGGTGGTGATCACAACAAACACCAAGCCGTGGTGTTCCTTCTGGTGGTGATCACAACAAACACCAAGCCGTGCTGTTCCTTCTGGTGGTGATCACAACAAACACCAAGCCGTGCTGTTCCTTCTGGTGGTGATCACAACAAACACCAAGCCGTGGTGTTCCTTCTGGTGGTGATCACAAGAAAACCAAGCTGTGCTGTTCCTATAGTAGTGATCACAAGAAACACCAAGCCGTGCTGTTCTTCTAGTGGTGATCACAAGAAACACCAAGCCGTGCTGTTCTTCTAGTGGTGATCACAAGAAACACCAAGCCATGCTGTTCCTTTAGTAGTGATCACAAGAAACACCAAGCCGTGCTGTTCTTCTAGTGGTGATCACAACAAACACCAAGCCGTGCTGTTCCTTCTGGTGGTGATCACAAGAAAACCAAGCCGTGCTGTTCCTATAGTAGTGATCACAAGAAACACCAAGCCGTGCTGTTTTTCTAGTGGTGATCACAAGAAACACCAAGCCGTGCTGTTCTTCTAGTGGTGATCACAAGAAAACCAAGCCATGCTGTTCCTTTAGTAGTGATCACAAGAAACACCAAGCCGTGTTGTTCCTTCTGGTGGTGATCACAACAAACACCAAGCCATGTTGTTCCTTCTGGTGGTGATCACAACAAACACCAAGCCATGTTGTTCCTTCTGGTGGTGATCACAACAAACACCAAGCCATGTTGTTCCTTCTGGTGGTGATCACAACAAACACCAAGCCGTGTTGTTCCTTCTGGTGGTGATCACAACAAACACCAAGCCGTGTTGTTCCTTCTGGTGGTGATCACAACAAACACCAAGCCGTGTTGTTCCTTCTAGTGGTGATCACAACAAACACCAAGCCGTGTTGTTCCTTCTAGTGGTGATCACAACAAACACCAAGCCGTGTTGTTCCTTCTGGTGGTGATCACAACAAACACCAAGCCGTGTTGTTCCTTCTGGTGGTGATCACAACAAACACCAAGCCGTGTTGTTCCTTCTAGTGGTGATCACAACAAACACCAAGCCGTGCTGTTCCTTTTGGTGGTGATCACAACAAACACCAAGCCGTGTTGTTTCTTCTGGTGGTGATCACAACAAACACCAAGCCATGTTGTTCCTTCTGGTGGTGATCACAACAAACACCAAGCCATGTTGTTCCTTCTGGTGGTGATCACAACAAACACCAAGCCGTGTTGTTCCTTCTGGTGGTGATCACAACAAACACCAAGCCATGCTGTTCCTTCTGGTGGTGATCACAACAAACACCAAGCCGTGCTGTTCCTTCTGGTGGTGATCACAACAAACACCAAGCCATGCTGTTCCTTCTGGTGGTGATCACAACAAACACCAAGCCGTGTTGTTCCTTCTGGTGGTGATCACAACAAACACCAAGCCGTGTTGTTCCTTCTGGTGGTGATCACAACAAACACCAAGCCATGCTGTTCCTTCTGGTGGTGATCACAACAAACACCAAGCCGTGTTGTTCCTTCTGGTGGTGATCACAACAAACACCAAGCCGTGTTGTTCCTTCTGGTGGTGATCACAACAAACACCAAGCCATGCTGTTCCTTCTGGTGGTGATCACAACAAACACCAAGCCGTGTTGTTCCTTCTGGTGGTGATCACAACAAACACCAAGCCGTGCTGTTCCTTCTGGTGGTGATCACAACAAACACCAAGCCGTGTTGTTCCTTCTGGTGGTGATCACAACAAACACCAAGCCGTGCTGTTCCTTCTGGTGGTGATCACAACAAACACCACAGTGATCGCAACACATGCCAGGCACCGTTGTTCTTTAGTTCAGTGCTAAGAGAAGGTGACATGTCATGGGACAACCTGCAAGAGACCACAGATGACACCACCTGCACTGTGCAACCTGCTCCCATCACCTGGCAGCTCTCTGTCAACTGATGCCTACTGCAGCCTCCGACTCAACTCCAGCAAAAGGTCATCACTCATCATCTGTCCCCAATCACCAAATGCCTTCTCAATTTACTCGATTACTATTGTGAGAGCCTGTGATGCGTCAGTGCCTTGAGCCGGTGGGAGACTTCAGTGTCTGCCTGTGAGTGATGCTGCAGAAGACACAGTGTATCATGTGTGTGGACTGACGCACAGTTCCTGATCGTCTCATTACTATCACGTCACTCTTGTCCTATCAATACCTGCTGACTGTTGTGTGACGAACAATGTGATGTTCATTGTTATTTTCCCTCAGATCAACTGAATTAACCAGCTTTCATCTGGTGGTGCACTCAAATGTAATTATCCTCTCTAGTTGTAATTCTGACCAACATTACCTACTTCTGACCAACACAATGGCCACGGAACAGTGCTAAAGAGACTTGTGGACACAGCGTGACCTCATCAGCTAATTACAAACACTGGTCATGATTCGTGATGAACATTTTCTGCCATTGATTACCCTGAAAGCGATATAAAATATTCAGAGGCAGCCGCGATGTTCAGGTGCATTGTCATGTCACATGGTTGCCGTGGTAACAATATACAACAGCGCTGATGTAAACAGAGCAGTCAATAACTAGTAGCATCCTTTTATTCTGACATGTCGGCCAATAATAGTTTTACAGTGACTGCTTCAGAAAGGATATTCCAGGTATCGCATGGCTGCAGTACCAGGTCACACATGGCCACAGTACCAGGTCACACATGGCCACAGTACCAGGTCACACGAGGTCACACATGGCCACAGTACCAGGTCACACGAGGTCACACATGGCCACAGTACCAGGTCACACGAGGTCACACATGGCCACAGTACCAGGTCACACGAGGTCACACATGGCCACAGTACCAGGTCACACATGGCCACAGTACCAGGTCACACATGGCCACAGTACCAGGTCACACGAGGTCACACATGGCCACAGTACCAGGTCACACGAGGTCACACATGGCCACAGTACCAGGTCACACGAGGTCACACATGGCCACAGTACCAGGTCACACGAGGTCACACATGGCCACAGTACCAGGTCACACGAGGTCACACATGGCCACAGTACCAGGTCACACATGGCCACAGTACCAGGTCACACGAGGTCACACATGGCCACAGTACCAGGTCACATGAGGTCACACATGGCCACAGTACCAGGTCACACGAGGTCACACATGGCCACAGTACCAGGTCACACGAGGTCACACATGGCCACAGTACCAGGTCACACGAGGTCACACATGGCCACAGTACCAGGTCACACATGGCCACAGTACCAGGTCACACGAGGTCAAACATGGCCACAGTACCAGGTCACACATGGCCACAGTACTAAGTCACACACAGCCACAGTATGTGGTCACGCATGATCACAGTATGAGGTCACACATGGCCACAGTATGAGGTCACACATGGTCACAGTACCAGGTCACACATGGCCACAGTATGAGGTCACACATGGCCACAGTATGAGGTCACACATGGCCACAGTACCAGGTCACACATGGCCACAGTATGAGGTCACACATGGCCACAGTATGAGGTCACACATGGCCAGGGTATGAGGTCACACATGGCCACAGTATGAGGTCACACATGGCCACAGTATGAGGTCACACATGGCCACAGTATGAGGTCACACGTGGCCACAGTATGAGGTCACACATGGCCACAGTACCAGGTCACACATGGCCACAGTATGAGGTCACACATGGCCACAGTATGAGGTCACACAGACGGCCACAGTATGAAGTCACACATGGCCACAGTATGAGGTCACACATGGCCACAGTATGAGATCACACATGGCCACAGTACCAGGTCACACATGGCCACAGTATGAGGTCACACATGGCCACAGTATGAGGTCACATATGGCCACAGTATGAGGTCACACATGGCCACAGTATGAGGTCACACATGGCCACAGTATGAGGTCACACATGGCCACAGTACCAGAAGTGTAAATTCTGAAGTATCTTGGAACTGGATTCAAAATGTACAGTGTTATCTATATGTGACAGGTTTAATCTCATGTATCCAATGAGGTACATAATGAATTAACCATAACATCTTACGAAATGCTTTCACAAAATGTACCCCTTTCTGTTGCCAATCAAACATCACTTAGTTTATTGTATCAATCTCCCTGATTGACAATCACCACACAGCACTAATCATTATAATCTGCAGTGTATGCTCACAGACAAGTTCAGAAGTGGATGCTGAATTAGTTATTGAACAATGATCATGGAATGCAAACCTAGTTAATCTAATGGTAGTCAATGTTGCTTATAGAATTATATTGCTCTTACAGTCAGAATGCACATCCATTTTTATTGATTAACCAAACACATTTTTGGCAAAACTATTTAGTTTAGAACAAATAATATGTATGTATAACATCTCTGCTAAAAAAGATCCATTCAACATTATGTTAATGTGACAGTCTAGAAAACATGTAGTTAGCAAAGAAATAGAACGTCTTCATTACAACAGATATGCTGGGTAAGAATAGTCTCACTTGATTTGGTTATAATTTAATAACAAAACTGTCACCTCTACCGCTAAAATATACTACTTTCTGTGATATGATTTGCCGATCTGTCAAATTCACAATTTAAAAAAGTTGTGACGGTGAACAGACTACAACAACTGAGATGATAAAGTCTGACATAACATTGCCAAAAAATGCACATATATTGATAATATTATGTGCATTTGTTGGCAATGTTATTGCCGGTTTGATCTCACACAACATCCTGGTTTCATTCACGCTAACAGTATTGGCAATGTGAATCAGTAAAATCAGATCAGAGTTGCCCCTAAGCAGACTTATTTACAAAGTGCACCAGACCGTTACGATGTGTAGCTCGGGGGCAATATTTAGAATAATCAAAGGTTGTAGATGTAGACGGACTCACAAGTACATAACATGTGTGTGGGGGTCTATAGGTTGTAGATGTAGACAGACTCACAAGCACGTAACATTTTCTATAGAAAATGCCAAGAGGATCCACAGTATATTGGACTATAATTATCGTGAGTTTGTATTCATAAAATGAAATGTGTTTTGGTGAATCGTAGTCACTGCCTATTGTCTTTACTATAATCATCTAATTGCCATTTCCTCTGGTTATCCACGAGACAACAAGAAACACACAACTTGTTTGACTGCAGCAACAGGACTGGCCATTAGTGGATGTTAGTCAAGACAGAGTTATATACTTTCACTCCACTCAGCCAGTCCATTGATCAGAATTCAGTTGATATCAATAAAGTGCATGATATTTCATTCTAGTTGTTCAGAATATTAATTTTATATGTCTGTCACCTATACCACTGTCACACCATTTTCAAGATAACTAAATCTAGCATCAAAATAAACTCAACTTGAATTTACAGAAAATCGGTAGTTTTATATATTCATTGGACCAACTTATAAAAGCATACGACATACACAGCTATGTGAGCACGTGGTGACAGCTTGCATGCTAACACACACTGTCTCACACACACAAACACACACATGCTGTTTATGTGAATTTTATGCATGAGGACAATACAGAGGGTCAATACTTGAGAGAGGCTGGACTGTCTCAGTGAGTGTGTGCCGTGTCCTAGGGCCACCTTTCTTGGACACACTTGATCAGGTACAACAACGCAACGCCACACCATGTGTGCTCGCTCATTCGCGTGCGTGCATGTGAGCGCACGCACGCGTGTGTGTTCATGGGAATGTCTTGTGTTTCTAGTGTACATTACCATAACTGATGACTCGTTGCCTCTGAACCAGTGAGTGGTGCACTTCTGTTCTAGTTCCTTATGATCTCAATGTCTATGATCCTGGTCACTTCACAGGTTTACGACTAAAGCACACATTACCCACTGGTTTTCACAAAATACTTGTTACTCATACTTTTAGTCGTATACATCATAACATTAGTACTAATTACTCATCACAACAAGTACAGGTACTTGTTGTGAGTACACAGACAGGTCTACGAGCACACCTTCTAGCGATTACGAACAATCTTCTGCACAACAACTTTTAAAATACTTTGACACCCACTGCCCTAATCGTTATTCAAACCAGGCCAGTTTCACCCCCAATCGCAGGGTAGAAACTTACCTGAACCCAATTTTTATGAGGTGAGTGAACAGAATTGTGGTAGTGCTTCCAAACTGTCTACAACCTGACCACATGTAAACACTGCCTTATATGGGTGTGTGCCATACACAGGTATAGACGGACTTCATCAGGTCCATGTCCTACCTTGCAGCGGCTCCACACTGTTCAGACAGCCACACCGAGCTCCACTGGTCTTGTGCATGTCGTATGACCCCATGGTCAACTCCTAACTTGACCACTGTCCACTACACACCTACACTCCACTACAGCGCTCAACAGAACTGATCGTGACACATCAAACAATGGCCACGCGACGGTCGCTCCACTTGAATAATTCACACATCCTGACAGTGGTGACTGCACTTAAACAATGGCAGAGACCGTCACCAGCGCAACTCTGGCACAGCGTGACAACACACTAACACTACACTCCTCCGCCGTCACGACCCGCTGGTCACCATGGCTCTATTAACAATTCAACAAGTTGCCCTGCCAAAACACACACACACAACCGCGTTGCTGTGACCACCCACGGCACAAACACTACGCACACACGATGACTTTACATTTAGAGAACCACTAGTAGGCTCAGGTAGTCAAACAGATAACCAGCAGGCACAGGTAGTCAAACAGATAACCAGCAGGCACAGGTAGTCAAACAGATTACCAGCAGGCTGAGGTAGTCAAACAATCTCCCTGATAAGAAAACACCAGTCCTATTTGAATCATTCTGTATTTGAAAGCAGATCACTTCGCGGGAACGTATGTGGTATTATCATGCAATTTACTTGTTTGTTCTTGAAGGAAAATAGCTCAGATGAGCTAATGTTATCAAATTCTCATGTAAACCAACGTTAAATAAAGCTTCTTGTATCTTGAAGTATTGCTGCAGCATCAACTCAGAAGAACTCGTTGTCATGTGGTGCTAGCAATGGCTCAGGGGTAGAGCTTCGGACTCTCGACTACGAGAACCCGGGTTCGAATCCTGGCTGCGGTGTTAAAACCTTGGGCAAGTTTTTTCACTCTACATTGCTCCAGTTCACTCAGCTGAATAAATGAGTACCTGGCTATAGACAGTGGTGGGTATGTGTACGAGCAGCCTTCGCGCATTAATTGTAGCATATGGCTGAATGCTTCCCAGAGAAGCCGAGAGGTGTTTGAGTGAACAGGTCTGTCAGGGAAGTAAAGTGTAAAGTGCTTTGAACGGTCCTGAGGACTGGATACTGCACTAAAAGAACTTGCCTTTACTTTATTTTGCTAGTTGTAATCTCTTCTCGGATTCACTTACAATAACCAGCTGTGAATCCATCTGGGTAATATGCAGATATATGTGACTGTGTAGTAGTTGTGAACGGTGGTAATGCAGGTGAACTACTGGTTGTTGAGATGACTGCGCTTGTGACACAACCGTTATGAAATCAGTCATTTCACTGAGCACTCAATGTCAACACAACACACACTAAGGCTGCATTCAAGAAACAAGCACTTTCATGCATATGCCAGAGCACGGGCCATGTGGGGTTTCCTTTGAATGTGTAAGCTGTAGATTCCTAGATACGACAACACCACCTGGCTATGTGTGTGTCCTCACTCCACGGCCAATCATTCCTACCTGCACTCGCAGTAATAACATGTTAGTATGATTACACGACTATCAAAGTGAAGCAGAACAGGAAATTGTTCCAGAGACACCCTGGAACGGCAGTACATGTTTCCAGACAGATTCTGAATACACGAGACATTTCATCAGACTGATTCTCACCTAGATATTACACAAGAAGGCCCTATTATTGTATCACATAAAATTCCATGATGGTCTACGACTGATGAAGATCTAGGTCAGAGATTCAGGCACATGTGACATGAGTGTGCATTTATGGCAATCTTGTTTATTGGCAATTCCTCGTCTAAAGGAAAATTTTTTATCTCCTGTCAGTGCATATTTTATTTCCTATTGAACAACCTCCGCAGTGGTACTCCAGTCATACACTCACACGCTAACCAATGCAGACCAATAAACTGTGAATTACTTACAAATGTGTTCCACATACATAAAGTGAAAATAAAACACTCCCAAAACAGAGTTGAGCCACTGGGGAGGGAATCTGCACACAAGACCATTCTTGGATGTTGCCGTAACATGATGTACCACATTGCCCTGTTATATAGTCAACAGGATATTTCCTAATATGGTGTTGCAGCAACAGCCATAAGGACAGTTGTTAGCTTCCTACATGAATATGTATAAGCCAGGCTATTCTCTACAAATTGTAATATATATATATATATATATATATATATATATATATATATATATATATATATATATATATAATTGATTATAGATAGTCATGTCTCATTTAGCTGGTCTTTAATAATCTGTTTGTTTCACGATCTGCACATTCTATTTGGGAACCATATTGAATAGCATGTACTATAATGTTCTCGCTAATCTTAACGTTTTGTTTATCTGACCAAAATATATAATATATATATATATTGTCAAGCAGTTCTGCAGAAATACTAAGTACTACTTCTATATAATTGCAAGGTGGTGTAGCTAGTTATCTCCTGGCTAAAGGAACAGTGTGTTAGGTGAGATACTGCTTAGTAATGTTGCCAGTCACAACAGCGTCCTACTAATTACAAGTAATCACATGTCTGCTAGCGCCCCCTAGGTGTCAGTACAGGCCCAGAGCCTTGAGGTAAACACTGGGTAATCATTCAAAGGCACTGGGTGCAAATTGTATGTTTGCATGTTTAGCCACTATCATCCAATGACCTATTTCACATGTGTACATATTCAGAAGTAATTTTGTATTATCACTACTTATTTATAGGAATTATCTTTGCACAAAATATATCAGCCACCTAATAAATGCCATAATTTTTTTACCTGTATAAAACATTGAATTGGCAATAAAAATAGAATGTCTCCATTATAACATATAAACTGGGTATGAATAGTCTTACTGTGCACAACAAAACATAAATTAATTAATAAACTGTCATCTAAAAAGGACTACCCCGGTACTTTTTGCTACAAAATTAGCTGATTTGTCAAGTTCCCGATTTACAATGTATGTAAGCTACAAAGTAATATAAACCAAATAATTCTTAGATAATTATGCTTTTTAATTTATGTTTTACATATTTGTTTTCAACAATTAAAATATGGGTATTGTACAACGACACTGTGTGTGCCAAACTTTCAGGAATTAATCCAAAATGCCTAAAATAGGATGACAGCAGAAATATGGCGCTAATACACAATTACATAATTATGGCAGCTGCATTATAGTTAGATTACCTGAAATTTGTCAATTATTTGACAACCACGTTGCCTCCATGGAGTCCATTACAATCCCAAATGACCAGGAGAAAATGATAATTTCAAAGTTGTCAATTAATCACATGGGAGTCTGTCACCAAGTGTCTGCAGGGAATTGTTTAGTAGAAACTGGGGTCTACAGACAATAACTAGACATGAAAGGGGCATGAGGAGGAACTAAACTAGAATTAAAAAGTGATCATGTCGGCACATAGCCTCGGTTACCCAGACTCCGTGAGGTGGCAGCACTTTTAAGCCGCCTCATCTCCGCCTGGGACAGTATATGGGCTTAAGTTTCTACATCAGGGCAGCCTTACCCCAGATTAGGGTAGACACGCTGATTGGCTCTCAGGCCAACTATGAAATAAAAATTTAAATAACGATATACTTTTACAAGATAATAATATCACATGAAAAGTATTCAACACTGAAGTTATATTAACACAAAAGTAAGTAAAAATTCAAATTTACAGTTGTTTATAAAATAAGACTGACGGCAGGATTAACCAGTATCCGTGAAGTGGCAGCATTGTCTAGCCCCACACGGATAGCATATCAATTAAATAAGGGTACCTTTTTATCAAATAATGGTGTATTATAAAAAAAACTATTCAGAATTAAACTTATATTAACACAAAATAAATAGAAATACAAATTTGCAGTTGTTTATAAAAAATATATATTACGGCAGTGTCCGTGAGGTGGCATCATTGTATAGATCATGCGGATACCAAACAAAAGCCGTTAATGGGGCCAGACTGTCTTCTCGACGTAGTTCCGCAGCCGACCGACAGTCGGTTAAGCGAGACTAGTCGGCACAACGATGTGTCAGTTGATCAAGGTAGGTTACAGTGGCGCCACCTGCCAGAGCAATGTGCACCACTCCTCCAGTGCCAGTGGAGTTGGCTGTCGCTCCGTGCTGCCATCTGGTGACTATTCTCTAACTAACAGAATGACTGACTTGCCAATATTATGAGCCATTGTAAATCCATGACCTAAAGTCCTAAACATTACTAATTTGCAACAGGTTTATGACTGACATAATATAAATCATGGGAAAATGCTAAGGCACCTACAATAACTAATGAAACACTTGTGGAGTAATTCAAAGTACACTGTAAATTACTTAATGGTAAATTAAATACACGATCCATTCCTGTGAGATATATTAAATGTCACCATAACATTTTACAGACATAACTAAACAAATTCTATTTCTGATATTTTATAAAAGTATTCTTTGAAACTGTCGAGAAATGCAGTTGCATAGTATAATAGTGATCAGTTATAAAAAGTTCATGTTTATGTTTAATAATCAGCACACGTCGTACCATAGACGTCGCAGGATGTTACAGTTCCCCAATAATCTAAAACTATCTATATTTACTCACTTGAATTTAGTTTTTTATAAATTAAAAAAAATTACATTAATTAAATGTTACTGCAATAAACAACAAAACAACACAACAACACAACAACACTGGTATCTGTGAAAATGATTAAATATTAAATAAAATGAGACAAAGTATTTATCGTCCTGACCACTACTGAAGGCGTAGATGTGACCTGCACTAACAGTCAGTGACCTCAGTGTCAGTGTCAGTGTCTCTCAGTGCCAAACAACATAGGAAAACTTTATGTACAGCGCTGAGACGGCTCACCACTGAGTGGCCAGATGCTGTAGCCAAACATGGCCACATACAAGTCTGTCTGTCTATCTCAGTATGTCTGTCCAAGTCCGTCCGTCCGTCCGTCCGTCCGTCCGTCCGTCCGTCCGTCCGTCCGTCCGTCCGTCCGTCTACCTCTCTCGTAGACAGGTGGTTCGAGCATTTCTGCTGGTATGTAGAAGTTGTACTTTGTCACTCCTGCCATATTTATGACAGACATGTCGTCAGAGTAAACAAGAGTGGATTCGCCAGTGTCACAAATGAAAGACCACATAAAAACACTCCCTTTCTAAGTGCTTCAACTCAATAAATTACTGACAAGACAAAACCACAACTACAGATATATCGGCTCGTGGCAGACGTGTTAGTTTTTTTGTGCATTCCAAGGTGTCCGTGCAACTTGCCAAATCTCGCTGGATAAATTATGAGCAGGATAAGGGAATATAAGGATGGTTTATACGAGCACGTGCCAAACCCAGGAATTGTAGATACTGCAACAGGCGTAACTCATGAGGGTGTCATATTTCTCCACACACACTAATAGGGGTTGGCCGTGTTTGAAAAAGGTATAAAGCCAATACTTCTATGGCTTTCACTATTATGATTATTAAGACGTTGAATTTTTTTGCTAAATTTGCAAAGATGTTGCAAGTGCAGTGTGTTGCAAGCAGTGGGTCTAGGGTACCCTCACTCCAATCACACTTTCCAAATATTTCTCCCCACAAAAATGAACCTGTACTCATACACATTTCCCTGGCTATTTTATCGGTAGATGTAGATGATCAATTAAAGAAGTTATCTTTTGATTCAATACAAACACAACCAATAATATATATATATATATATATATATATATATATATACATATATATATATATATACACATGTATATATATATATATATATATATATACAACTATACACACATGTACCCTAAGACTACAAACTCACTGATTACTGATTCACTGCATATTAATACAAGAGATGGTTTGTTGACAGCAAAGATAGGATAGGAGAAATAATTTACCCAAAAATGTTGGTCATAGATGTCTGGGATGGAATATGTCTGGAAGGGAAATCAGGGAATGTGTCTGGGAGACGTTTTAAGAGGATGCAATGACAGAAGGAACGCTGCAGACACTCACCCTGGGCTCTCTCCTGCTTGCAACATTGCAGCTTCATGGCGCTCCAACAGACTGCCTCTACAACACAAGTGACACACTTAGTACACCATCAGCTCCAACAGACTGCCTCTATGACACAAGTCACACACTTAGTACACCATCAGCTCCAACAGACTGCCTCTACAACACAAGTCACACACTTAGTACACCATCAGCTCCAACAGACTGCCTCTACGACACAAGTCACACACTTAGTACACCATCAACTCCAACAGACTGCCTCTACGACACAAGTCACACACTTAGTACACCATCAGCTCCAACAGACTGCCTCTACGACATAAGTCACACACTTAGTACACCATCAGCACCAACAGACTGCCTCTACAACACAAGTCACACACTTAGTACACCATCAGCTCCAACAGACTGCCTCTAAAACACAAGTCACACACTTAGTACACCATCAGCTCCAACAGACTGCCTCTACGACACAAGTGACATACTTAGTACACCATCAGCCCCAACAGACTGCCTCTACAACACAAGTGACACACTTAGTACACCATCAGCTCCAACAGACTGCCTCTACGACACAAGTGACATACTTAGTACACCATCAGCCCCAACAGACTGCCTCTACGACACAAGTGACATACTTAGTACACCATCAGCTCCAACAGACTGCCTCTACAACACAAGTGACATACTTAGTACACCATCAGCCCCAACAGACTGCCTCTACGACACAAGTGACATACTTAGTACACCATCAGCCCCAACAGACTGCCTCTACAACACAAGTTACATACTTAGTACACCATCAGCTCCAACAGACTGCCTCTACGACACAAGTGACATACTTAGTACACCATCAGCCCCAACAGACTGCCTCTACAACACAAGTCACACACTTAGTGCACCAACCATCACCACCAGCTACATCAATGTCCATTGTTCACTCACTGAAAGTTGCCATCTGATTCAATGACTGACTGAAAGGTGCTACCTTACTCAGCTACTGACTGAAAATTGCCAGTTGTCACCTTACTCAGCTACTGACTGAAGGTTGCCACCCTGGCTCAGTCACAACAACATCAACTGATTCCACACATTCAGTCACTGCAATTACTGATCACGATGTTTTACCTACTGTCTGTAACTTCTACATAATAAACAGGTTTGTGAAGTCTAGTCAATCCTCCTGGTTCTAACATGGCCCTGAGCTCAAGTTACCAGAGGGAAACAGACTAACATATTGTGTTCTACTGCTATTGTATTTTGTAACGTCACGGATGTAAAAGTAATGTAATCCTTTGAGCACTCACACAAAATTTGTTCACAGGGCTTTGCATCTCCTGAAATGTGTAGAGATGTCTTTAGAATAAATACAAAATACATTGACTACTACTATGACACCTAGTTATATATAAAAAAGGTTGGTGGTTAGTGTTTCCCTAAATTTCTCTGATTCAGACTCCCATATATTCCATCTTCTGGGTGATGCAAGGTGCCAACTGAAAATAATGTTTCCTCTTTCCTGTGCCACCATGACCCCCAAATGGTCAACTGACACGGTCAAACAACTGCCAACTACATTATGATAATAATGTGGGTAAACAACAAATAATCACACACAGGTCCTTTCTAGGCAGGCACAAACTGGTCGAGCTCAGTAAATTATGTAAATTAAATATTCAAATCATGAGTTTTCTTATCAGCAATATAGGTTTCATTTAGATGTATGTCTGAAGATGGCAAACTTAAACCAACAGATGGACAGCCGACCACACACAGGTGGATGGATGAATGGATAATCTATTAATAGATGCACAGACAGACGGACGGACGGGCGGGCGGGCGGGCGGGCGGGCTGGCTGGCTGGCTGGCTGGCTGGCTGGCTGGCTGGCTGGCTGGCTGGCTGGCTGGCTGGCTGGCTGGCTGACTGACTGAATGACTGACTGACTGACAATAACAGTTTAAATGTATTGTTATTACGGCTATCAAAGTAGCTGCTGTCATAGGAACCTCTCTAAAGATGGAGACACTGGTGGATTACACACAATAGTGAACTGTCGGAAGAAGCCAGCCACATGGACCACCACTGAGAACTACACAACATAACATCAACTATAAAGCTGTCTCCTTGCTACAGATGTTACTAGTGCACGCTATCACGACAGACATAACATGCGGACCAATGCGGCGCAGACAGGTCATGTGATTGTTCATCACCTACTCTATAAAACAAATATCGTTTTCGTGACCCCAAGGCTGTTCTTCAAAGAAATCAATAACCACAATATTACATTTCTCACACAGCACCACATCCAGGTAAGTATTCTCGGGGGTTGTCTAACAAAATGACATACATATATATGTATGTATATACATACATACATACATAGTATTACATACATATGTACATACAACAACTCAGCTTTACCAGGTAACTTTAATACATGTTCTCATTTATGATTTATTTTTGATATGTATATTTATTTTATAATTTATTTCATAATTAGTAACTTTTATGAAACTAACTGTACATGAAACCATGGGTCACCAAGCAACTGAAAATTAGGTCGCACACAAAAAAGGTCAAGAACCTCTGTAACTGGACCAAGTAACCCCTCTAAACTGAGGGCAACATTAGTAAAACCACACTGGTAACCCACCTTGTCACTGGCACACACAAACCGTCCTGGTCTGAAGCATGACAACACCACAGTGGAAATGAAGCACTACGCAGCAGGAAACTCATCTACCCTGCCCATAACTGATGTCACATCCTGCACTGCCGTGTCACAATGGCAGGGACTGTGACAAACTTCAGTCAACATTGCTCATTGATCTCTGTAGCCCTCAACTAAAACCAGGATGTG
Source organism: Oasisia sp. SBJ-2009 (assembly GCA_964017155.1). Lineage (NCBI taxonomy): Eukaryota > Metazoa > Annelida > Polychaeta > Sabellida > Siboglinidae > Oasisia > Oasisia sp. SBJ-2009. Next base: position 3,170,386 of record OZ024866.1, on the reverse strand, counting down.
TCAGTGAGATGGGCTATGGGCTGGCCATACAGTCCATCCCTGTCTGTTCACTAGTGACTGACTGCATCTAAAATTAGGTTTTTTCCTCGGCTGATATATACGAGGTATTCTCACAATGTCTGTGTGCTTGACGTGAAAAATGCATAATTTGTATGCGGCGTCACTGGTTGACTCGAGTCACAACAAGTCATAAAATGACAGGACACGGGGATCTAGAGAAATATCCTGGATTTTAATGGTGGCTGATGATCGTCATATGTAGTTGATATGGAAATGAAATGAGTCAGTGAGTAGAAGGAAATGCTTGGGTTTTTAGCAATGACTGATGTGGAAACGTTAGTCATGGCAGATTGTTTTTATCACATTTCAATTTAAATATAATGTTTACACCGCCTGTCCAATGGCAGATGATATCTATAACCAAGTAACAATCTACTTATATGTAATTTTTTCTTCTGGTTGACATTTTTGGGCTGTTTGATGTCTGAACATATGTGAAGTTTACACACCTGCTTGAGCCAGAAAACAAGAACATTAATTTCTTTTTTAATGTTAAAATACTCACCAGAATCTTTTTAATAATTAATACAGGATAAACCAACCATCACCAATTACAAGTAAGTTGAAACTGACAAGTTCACCAATACCGTAAAGAGAAATAAAAGTAAGTTAAAATGCAGCACTGACTGTAAACCTCTGCCCTTCCTCAGTGTGGTACACAACATTTAATTGCCCCACTGTCTCAGGACATTCAGTGTCAGGCCATCCACTTGTACTATCACAGTATCATGACTCAGTGAGTGGTGTGGTGTGGTGTAATATAACAAGGTGTGTCAGTGATTACACTGGCCCCTCCCACACATCTCACAGCTGCACTCTGACCTTATCATGTCACCCAAACACCAGTACATTATACAGTGACATCACAGGGGACAGACCACCATTTTATGTGTGGGATGGTTGTGGTAGACCTCTTGAGTGCCATTTAATTTGAGAGCACACACACACACACACACACACACACACACACACACACACACACACACACACACACACACACACACACACACACACACACACACACACACACACACACACACACACACACACACACACACACACACACACACACACACACACACACACACACACACACACACACACACACACACACACACACACACACACACACACACACACACACACACACACACACACACACACACACACACACACACACACACACACACACACACACACACACACACACACACACACACACACACACACACACACACACACACACACACACACACACACACACACACACACACACACACACACACACACACACACACACACACACACACACACACACACACACACACACACACACACACACACACACACACACACACACACACACACACACACACACACACACACACACACACACACACACACACACACACACACACACACACACACACACACACACACACACACACACACACACACACACACACACACACACACACACACACACACACACACACACACACACACACACACACACACACACACACACACACACACACACACACACACACACACACACACACACACACACACACACACACACACACAGACACACACACAGGACAATAAACACTGTCAATGACCATGTTCATAATTGATTTGTTTGAACAAAACTGTGTAATGTAATGAAAAAATGTATCTTGACTGCTCACAACTCGGTTAAAGTTATTTGCATATATGTGTTTGTACTTTTTGTATTATGTACTTTTTTGTATTAAAACTTAATCAAGATTATGTAGAAAATGTGTGGAATTATGTGACTCAGATTTTGCGTTTGTTTCAACGTAAACAGCAGCACACTGTGGCATGACTAACCCCATATATTAACAGCACATTACTGGCAGGTGGGCTCAGACTGCTGTATGACATCAACAGTTCTGCTTCACTGAATTCACTTCATGGAGAAAAACCCACTCCGTGTCAAGTCAACGTGTGACTGTTTTTAATAAAGCCGTCCTTTCAAAGCCCAAGTTTCTGTGTCAGCCTGGAGGGAAGAAGGAATTATGGTAGACAGAATTAAATGAAAATAAAGTATGTGTAAGTTGGCCAAGGATGGTTTCAAATGGTTTCAAATGACTGTATTACATGGGAATGAGTTCTGATTAGACACACAGAGTGGTGGAAATGTCACCTGACTGCAGCAGCTTTCTGAGACAACTCATTCTTCTTCCTATGGTTAGATCATCACTCTATGGAGTCTAATGTCACCACATGTTTGTGGCCAGAAAGAAGGTATTTATTGTTGTCCTTCTACAGAATTACTGAGTCCACTACAGGTTACACATCTACCCCCTGTGTGGGATCTTTTACTTCTCCTGGTATAGATACCAGACAAAAGGGACAACGGCTTTTAGTGTCTCTTCCAAAAGACACAGGCAATGTGAGGTGAATGAAATTGCTTAAGTTTCAAAATGGTGGTAGAAGGGATCGGCAGTTTACCACTTTGTCACACATCTACATCTTCCCACCCTCTGTACAAGGAAGTACCCGGTACTTTAACAGTCCTCCAAGTCTTAGTCACCGATGCTATTGTTACACCTACAATGGCCACCACTAGGGTGAGTCACACCACATTGTACACACTATGCTACTATCAACCACGATCAATGAGGAATAAGGTATTGGGGGCTCACTGTTAAGTAAACAACAAAGGTAATAAAAAGCTATGTTCTTGTATAGTGCAGTATCCAGTCTATACAACTGCTCAAACCACTGTACACTTTACTCTGTGTTCTGTTCAATCAAACACCACCTCGGCTTCTCTGGGAAGACGATTTGTACACAAATATCCACCATTGTTTAAGGCCAGGTATACATTCGTACAGCTGAGTGAAATGTAGTGAAGTCAACTGAACAAAAAGCATTCATAAACATGCTTAACATTCTACACTGTCTGTAACTTATGTTACTTCTTGTCATATAATCCTTCCTTTTTCTTAACTGAACTTTTTATCAATATTTTCACATCCATTTGACACTTAAAAAACAACTACCTGATCCTCGTTAAACCTCAACACTGGAGACCAGGAGACTAAGTTGAGATTCGACAGACATTAAAAATATAGCAAGAGGAAGTAAAGATTCTAGACAAGGAAATGGACAACCTATTGTAACCTGTGGGACAGAGTCACCAACAAAGTGATGCTGGTCGCCTGATCTGATGGAAATAGATAAAAATTGTCATATTTGCAGTATAAATCTAATAAAAAATCCTCAATATTATTATATATTATAACGTTATCAAGACATTTTTCTGTAGCCCCACTAACATCCCTAGCTGGGTCAAGCAGCTGTCTACTGCTTGCCTGCATCGCATACAAAAACATGTCCTAATTTCCAGATTCCTCGCAAATCGTTTTATTGGTTAGTTCATAAACTCAGTGCTGCAATCACTTACCCTGCAGCAGCAATTTCAAATAAACATTTTCGGTTACAGAATGCTACATGGGCAGAGGAATAATTGATTAAATCTGCAGTAGCCATCTACGCGGAAAGAACTGCATACAAATGGTATGCATCAATGCAGCATCACGTTCTGGGCAGTCCTCTCACGACCTCGACACAGTCAGCCACGGATCAATTCTCCAGTTCAGCACGAAATTTCACAAGGTTGTTATTTTGTTACAACTTCATAAAAAGAGAAAGCGTGTAGGTATCTTAATTTGATTTTCAACGAGTCATGTCGAACAGTCTTATTGGTATGTAGTGTCATGTCCAACACTCTTATTGGTATGTAGTGTCATGTCCAACACTCTTATTGGTCTGTAGGGTTATGTCCACCACTCTTATTGGTCTGTAGTGTCATGTCAACACTCTTATTGGTCTGTAGAGAGCCTGCCTGCCTGCCTGCCTGCCTGCCTGCCTGCCTGCCTGCCTGCCTGCCTGCCTGCCTGCCTGCCTGCCTGCCTGCCTGCCTGCCTGCCTGCCTGCCTGCCTGCCTGCCTGCCTGCCTGCCTGTCCTGGAGATTGGCAATTGTACTGGTTATTATTATTATTCCATTCAATTACACTAATGCACCTGCCACCCAAGGGCCCTCAGTTCTTTGTGCTCAACCCTTCTCCCAGGGTCTGTATGCTGATGTCATGAACCCAGAGACACCAACTTGTAATGCGGCATCATTTCAAGGTTGTCGTGCTAATCGATGTGGCCAAAGTGTGGTGTTTTATGGAACTCGATGTTGTTTATCATCAAGAACGTCTCTGTTTGTCTCGTTTTAAATGTAGAGATAAAATTAAATGGTAAAATCTTACAACTGCCCAGTAGTGCAGCATGCTGTCCTTACAACTCCCAGCACTTTAAACTTGCAGACTCTTTCAAAGGTACATCTCAATTTATGTCCGTATACCTACAGTTTGAACGCTTCGAGCATTTTTATTCTATTCTTTTCCATGGTCAAATTCTCAGACTCCCAGAGGAATGACCATGGTCAACACTGCAATGTCACTAGAGGAGTGTCACCACACAACACTGCAGTGTCGCCGGAGTGTCGCCACACAACACTGCAAAGTCACCACAGGCTTGTCACCACACAACACTGCAGTGTCACCAGAATGCTGACCACACAACACTGCAATGTCACCAGAGGAGTGTCACCACACCACACTGCAGTGTCACCAGAGGAGTGTCACCACACAACACTGCAGTGTCACCATAGGAGTGTCACCACACTACACTGCAGTGTCACCAGAGGAGTGTCACCACACAACACTGCAGTGTCACCAGAGGAGTGTCACCACACAACACTGCAGTGTCACCACAGGAGTGTCACCACACAACACTGCAGTGTCACCACAGGAGTGTCACCACACAACACTGCAATGTCACCACAGGAGTTTCACCACACAACACTGCAGTGTCACCACAGGAGTGTCATCAGACAACACTGGTGTCACCAAAGGAGTGTCACCATACAACACTGCAGTGTCACCAGAAATACCAGCCATGAGCTCCTGAGTCAGCCTCCAGAGATAAGATGAAGGTAAACTCAATATACACATCAAACGTTTCAGCTGGCAACTACTTCTTTGTTCCTAGCTACATTGGAATGACCAACTGCTGTCCCTACCAGCCATGTGGGCCAACAGAGCACATTAGTAGTGCTCAACAGCTCCAGCTGGGGTGATTCAGGAAGACATGTCAGCTTTGAACCATCACAAAAGAACTGACAAATAACTGATCAAACAAATGAATAATTTATCCACGGAATGGTAAATTGACACAATGAACAGACAGACAGACAGACAGACAGACAGACAGACAGACAGACAGACAGACAGACAGACAGACAGACAGACAGACAGACAGACAGACAGACAGACAGACAGACAGACAGACAGACAGACAGACAGACAGACAGACAGACAGACAGACAGACAGACAGACAGACAGACAGACAGACAGACAGACAGACAGACAGACAGACAGACAGACAGACAGACAGACAGACAGACAGACAGACAGACAGACAGACAGACAGACAGACAGACAGACAGACAGACAGACAGACAGACAGACAGACAGACAGACAGACAGACAGACAGACAGACAGACAGACAGACAGACAGACAGACAGACAGACAGACAGACAGACAGACAGACAGACAGACAGACAGACAGACAGACAGACAGACAGACAGACAGACAGACAGACAGACAGACAGACAGACAGACAGACAGACAGACAGACAGACAGACAGACAGACAGACAGACAGACAGACAGACAGACAGACAGACAGACAGACAGACAGACAGACAGACAGACAGACAGACAGACAGACAGACAGACAGACAGACAGACAGACAGACAGACAGACAGACAGACAGACAGACAGACAGACAGACAGACAGACAGACAGACAGACAGACAGACAGACAGACAGACAGACAGACAGACAGACAGACAGACAGACAGACAGACAGACAGACAGACGAAACAGTGGACAAACAAACGAACAAAGAAACTATTATTGGGCTTGGTCACCATTAGATACTCACACATACACTGCAAACAAAACATCAAAAGAGAGCACACCTTTTGGGGAAACAACCGACAAGGTTATATGAATTTCATCATTACTGCACTAGTGAATCTCTATCAAAATCATACAGAGTGAAATCTTGAGTATAACAGTCGATATGAAGGCATCTTGAGCATTTGCTTCATTTGCTTGCCATGTTGTCCTAACAGCTAAAACTTTAAGAGCTATTTTACACAGGTGAAACAGCCATCTAAATATAACTTGTCTGCCATCTAAAGGCCTGTAATTTGTTTGCCATTCATTCAATTTACATTTTAAAAGCTGAATTTACAAAAACAATGGCTAGACAGCATAAATTATGATAAGCATTGAATTAATTTCCTGTATACTCACTAGGTGGCATGCCAGTTTTTTTCCCGACTTCCTATCAGCATGCTAATGCCCATACTGTGTGGCATACATCAACACAGGCTTAGGATGCGTAACATTCACAGGGTCATTTTAATAATTTAAACTCCACTACAAATTTGTTACATGTTTGCTTTGTGATGGAAATGCATTCTTTATTGCATTGCTCAGATATACATTGTATTGTAAGATATATCATATACTACAAAATTAATATACAAATAAACTCTCTCTCTCCCTGTCAATATTATCAATTTATAAAAATATATTAAAAACTTATATAGTGCTTAGCGCTTATATCCTTGAGATTCCAAACTCAGAGGCCCCCTCCCTCTCTCCCTCTCTCCCTCTCTCCCTCTCTCCCTCTCTCCCTCTCTCCCTCTCTCCATCCGTCCGTCTCCCTCGCTCCCTCTCTTACTCTCTCCCTCTCTTCCTCTCTCCCTCTCTCTCTCCATGCGTCCGTCTCCCTCTCTCCCTCTCTCCCTCTCTCCCTCTCTCCCTCTCTCTCTCTCCATCCATCTCCCTCTCTTCCTCTCTCTCTCCCTCTCTCCCTCTCTCCCTCTCTCCCTCTCTCTCTCCATCCGTCCGTCTCCCTCTCTCCCTCTCTCCCTCCCTCTCCCCCCCCCACACCTACTCACAGGTGAGCCCTAACACACCAACACCAAATGTTAAGCACACAATATGTTCTACAAATTCAACCCTGTTCGTGCTAAATAAATAAATTTAATCAACTGTGATTAATAATTATGCATCTTAAAACCAGCCTACAAGTATAATTAGACACAGAAGTACACGACAGCCACAAAATACTGCACCAGGAGAGTATCAATTTGACGAAAAGCAGACAAGTATCCTCAAGAGTATATTTGTGGTTTTTCTGTTGCCACGATCCCATCGCTGAATTATAAATGAAGGAATATGGAAAACAAGCTACGTCTACTGATCAGTACTGATAAATGTCTGTAAATATATATGTTATTATGGCTGTACATGTATATGAATGTGACTATCACTAATGCCTTCCTTACATACTAGAACTGGGTCTAAAAAAACACTGTCGGTAAAGAACAATATTTTCATTTGAGTAGATCACATTCATATCGTAATATACCTGGTATGTGTCTTATAAAGGAATCTGAGTGAAAATAAATGTATAAGAATTAATGTATGGAAAGTGAATTGAAAGTTATGCGTTACGCCAAGATAATTATGAAAAATATTCCTTTTCAATTTGAACTAAAGGTTGAGGTGGGAGACGCAACGTACCCGTGATCTGACGTAGTGGACATCAATGTCTCAAGACCTCGTCCATGTGCATTGCTGTGTGTAGGTGGACATCGGTCAAGCACTGGTCAAGCAGTGCATAGGCTCAAATTCTGAAGCGAAACAGCATTGAATGTAAGACAAAGTAAGACAGTACAAATACACATGTATGTAGATGTTTTACTGGCTCTGGCACACAAATTATGCCAATTAGACAATACACATTTAACACTGGGAATACATACATGTCATACCATTAACACACTAGAGAGGCAGCCCAAGGTAGGACAATACCCTTTCTTTAGCTGGAATCAGGCCATTTTTCTAGTATACTATTTACAGAATATACGGACCCTTTCAATATTGTTTTACAGAGGCCGGACGTCCACATTCAGTGACAGAAAAAACACTGTTTACATGAGTTTCCAGTTTCTATGTGACACAGGAACGTATGTGTTTCCTTCTATTTATGTTAATAAAAAACATTTATTTTAGAAGGAAACACACACGTGCCTGTGTCACATAGAAACTGGAACCTCCTGTAAACAGTGTTTTTTCTCCGTCACTGAATGTGGGGAGAGAGAGAGATGTCCACTGGACTTGCACTGGTGGTCAGGGACAGCTCTGGCAGCCTCAGAGCTGTGACTGAGCACCCTGACAGGACACAGCCTCAATGGACCCATAAACCACAGCACTGGCCACACACATAATCTTATGTGCATCTTATGTGAGGTGACATTGTCACATTAGTCCAGCTAGTACCTACTACAGTACATAGTAAGACAGCCAACCACGAGTACTTGAGTTCCATTACAGTGCAGACTGCAAGGCCCACTGACAAGGTCAACAACATGTGCAGGGCACTATAACAGTGGTTACAAGATTGCCTGAAACTGCATTTCCACTCAGATCGAGAATGTTGAAAGCTATGTCTATCTGGGACAGAGGTACAGCACCAGAGACAAAAATCAAGACAAGGGTTTCTAAGAAGAATCATGGCTGGATGGACAGCATTCACCAAGCACTGCAACATCTTAAGGGTAATACTGGAACATGTTTGAAGAGACAAATATACAACTCATGCAATGATATACGGCGCGGAAATATGGGCACTCACCAGCCAAGCAAAGAACAAGCTAGCAGCCGCACAAACAAAGATGGAAAGGAGTGTTAAACATCACATACCGGGACAGAAAAACAAACATCTCGTAAGAGAAAAAACAAAGGTGATTGTATAAATCAGAAGACGGAAATGGACCTGGGCACGGCATGTCAGCCAAATATGAGATAACCAATGAACACTGCATATCACCACCTGGAAACCCTACGAAAGGAAATGACCTAAAGGAAGACCAGCAACATGTTGGAGAGATGAACTAGCCCACTACTGGAAGGGTACCATCTGGCAGAGGATAGAGCAAGATAGGCAGATGTGGAAGCTGCATGCTGTGGTCTTTGCCCAACCACTGGACACTATGGTTGCATAATGTTGATGATGATGATAATGACATTACATCTGTATACTCAGCTGTGCAATCTGCAATGAGTAGATTAAGTATTTAGTTGCAGTTAACACATTTCTACATTGTAAAATAATTTTGTTATTATATAACGTAAAATAACGTGTGATAAATTTGGAAGTGAGATCAATTGAACCAGACGGCATTCCCCCTACTATCTATATACGCAGAAGCAAGAGTAAAGTTCCTTTGTAACTCCACTTGACCATTTCTCATCTAGAAACTTTACAACAAATCTGAAAGAAATTGCTTTTAATTGTGTATGTACGACCTGGAGTGTCAAAATGAGTGCAACAACCAGTTATTGAAGAAAAAGTACTTGATTCAGACTCAGGTAGTAACATTCACACTTGTGTGCTGTAGAGTTGATAAAAGACAGTAACAAAATGCCCTCTGGTGTAGATTATGGAACGTTCGTCCACCAAAGCTGTTGCACTGGGTAGTAATACCCTGTGGCACCAGTTTAGTCAGCAGAAAACCCTGGGAACTGGCAACTTATACTGACTACTGTCTATCATACAGTCTCCATGAACTAATGGTCTGGGATGTTATGCCTAATTTCTTTCCGCTGAGAAAAGATTCAGCCCTACAAAACCACCTTGAGGAGTGGGGAGGTGCCTGTCCACACCTCCCACCTGCTTCCTGTTATGATGATAGACCACTTATCCTACAACTAGGGACCGTCTCACATGACTATATCCCCCTCAAACTCTTATTCCTGGTGGCAGGCTTAATCAATCGCGACAATTCTGAGAACTTTTTGTTTGAACACCTGTATTATTTTTTTTCCCTTGAATTGAGTGTGATGCTATGAAATATCTATATGTACACAGACAGCTCCAGGGACTGTTAGATACATTTGTGTCTTGCCACAGTCTGTGCATGCACTGTGCCAGGTCTGGTCTGTCTGGTGACTCACTCATGTCATCATAAAATATTTTTTTAGTTTACCTTAATGGACTTTCCACAGGTGTCTGATGAGAAGGTCTTGTGAGAGAAATATATTTAGCACAATCTGATGTGTTTTAGGTAATGACATTACGGCAAGTGTCTTTCAAGAACAACTTGTAGGAAGAAACAACAGAGGGTCATCATATTGGGATATAGCCGACGGGACAGCGCGAGTGGCATGTTTGCTAATAATGCTATTGATACATTTGACGCCCTATTGCGTAAGAACATTTATGGTTTTAAAAGACAAATTTTTAACGTAAATAATGACTTGATTAGGGTTATGTACAATTGCTTTGAAATAGTAAATGGCCCAATGTGGATTAGCTGGGCCAATTTATTGTACACAGTAAATCTGTAAGATAGTCATCATGTCTCGCATATAACTTTATTATTATTTATTTATTATATATATATATATATATATATATATATATATATATATTTAAAGTCAGTGAGTTGTTTATATAACTTACGTTTCAAAAGGTGTTTATTTACATGAATTAATTGCATATTTATTTTACAATCACATCCTGTATATTGCTCATTATTTTATCTGTTTTTCTACAATTTTACATTTATCTACCTTCTAACCTTATTTATTTTTTATCTATTCATTTTTGAATTATTGGATCTTTAATAGGCTACGTAGATGTTCTAATGTATGTACCAATTGTATATGGGTTTTATCCTGAAATAACTGGATTCGTAATATTCGTATTCGTAATTATAGACTTGAGTTGTGATACAAAGAAAACAATGTACTCATGTGACATATTCCCTCATACTACACAAGTGTGCACAAGGTTTCAGGTTGGATGCTACCTGGGAACCAACCACCTGATGTTCAGTGATTACGACACAACTGAACAATGTCCCCTTCATAACAATCACATGACACCCAGTACTTTGCTTACAATTTACTTCATTTTTCTCACGTAAAACATTTTCTTACACTTCTTAACAGAGAAGTGAAAAGCATGTTTTCTTAGTTTCTTCCACATACATATTTACATTTATTTTTCTACAAAAACGGCTTACTTAAAACATGAATGGTTTCCACACTTTAACTAACTAATTAAGTCTGCACAAACACAGCTCATGTTTCTTCCAATCCCAAAACACCAGTTTCTCCTTGCAGTTTCTTCATTGGTCAATTTCTACTTACTTCTGACATTAATTTCCTACCATAAATTTTGTTTCCTAAAATTCACTAAATGTACCACCTGGAAAGAAATGGAAGAAATCTCACTGCTTCTTCCGTTATTCCATACAACAGTTTAACCACCTTCTAGTTCCAGTTCCACAGAATCACCATTCAACAGCCAGTGGAAACAGGTTTCATCCAGCTAAGACATCACTTAAGTGTCTGCCTCCTGAGAGGATAACACTGACGGAAACATCAATTACAGGCAAACTAAATCTATCCCCTATCACACCAGGCAAACTAAATCTATCCCCTATCACACCAGTCACTGTTGCTGCACTAGGAGGCTACTTTATCATGCCAACTGCTAGGATAATAGGCAGTTATACTTCAAAGTTACGCAAGAGCTGACCACCCATACCTCCTACCAACATATTCGGCGTCAGTGTCTATCACTCAAGGTAAAGCTCACTCAGGCCTACTTGTTTCCTGATACACACCGGCAGATATAGTTTACAGTACCTGCACAGACTGTATTACTGGCATAAGTCATCTGATCAGTGACATGTGGCTAGGCGATTATGAGGTCAGACAGCAACAAAAAACTTATCTATGAGTACGACTGGCTGTGTACAACTGGAAGTGCACATTCTGTCTGCTTTCCCTTTCATTTCCCAGTCCCTAACCAGATGAAGCCCACTCTGTGGTCACTCCATTAGGGCAGCTGTCCACTTTGTGAACTGAGACAGATAGTACATCATTAATGCAGTGCTCCAGGGCCCAGGAGTATTACTGGACTTATTTGTTGACAAACACCTACACACCATTATTACTTTAATTATATTAACACTGTTAATAACAGTTGAAATGATAACTGAACAATTATTTGTGTTTTTTATTTCAGTCATCTGGCTGACATGTCAGAGGGATGCTGGTCAGCAGAGGGATGTGGTCAGTAGAGGGACACCGGTCAGTAGGACACTGGTCAGTAGAAGGACACCAGTCAGCAGAAGGACATTGGTCAGTAGAAGGACATTGGTCAGTAGAAGGACATTGGTCAGTAGAAGGATGCTGGAGAAGGATGGATAAAGCAGGAGCCATCCATGTCACAGTACAATAGATTAGACAACACGGCTAATACCAAAACAATGGTCATTATTCTAAACCAGAACATATATTATATATATATGTGAAAACAAGATGGTCATATCCATGACTGAAGGAGGAACGCACACAATGGTCGTGTTGTTGACACACTGATGTCAACACCAGTGGACAATCTGGTGATCTAATGAGATGGGGTAACCACCACATCTGGCTATAACTTGGGTTGGTCTGGGTAAAAAATACTGGTGGAATCTGACTTGTTCATCATGCTATAAACCAAAAGATCTTTCTTTCTCGATATATTTTATCATGACATAAGTACACGTCCCAATGAAGGACCTTGCAGTACAATACTGTGTTACAGACTGGTCCACAACAAAGTACACGCCTACACCCTGGATGTGTGGAGATCTTTTACCCTCTCTGATACAGACACCTACACCCTGGATGTGTTGAGATGTTTTACCCTCTCTGATAGACACCTACACCCTGGATGTGTTGAGATATTTACCCTCTCTGATACAGACACCTACACCCTGGATGTGTTGAGATATTTTACCCTCTCTGATACAGACACCTACACCCTGGATGTGTTGAGATATTTTACCCTCTCTGATACAGACACCTACACCCTGGATGTGTTGAGATATTTTACCCTCTCTGATACAGACACCTACACCCTGGATGTGTTGAGATATTTTACCCTCTCTGATACAGACACCTACACCCTGGATGTGTTGAGATATTTTACCCTCTCTGATACAGACACCTACACCCTGGATGTGTTGAGATGTTTTACCCTCTCTGATACAGACACCTACACCCTGGATGTGTTGAGATGTTTTACCCTCTCTGATACAGACACCTACACCCTGGATGTGTTGAGATGTTTTACCCTCTCTGATACAGACACCTACACCCTGGATGTGTTGATATATTTTACCCTCTCTGATACAGACACCTACACCCTGGATGTGTTGAGATGTTTTACCCTCTCTGATACAGACACCTACACCCTGGATGTGTTGAGATGTTTTACCCTCTCTGATACAGACACGTACACCCTGGATGTGTTGAGATGTTTTACCCTCTCTGATACAGACACCTACACCCTGGATGTGTTGAGATGTTTTACCCTCTCTGATACAGACACCTACACCCTGGATGTGTTGAGATATTTTACCCTCTCTGATACAGACACCTACACCCTGGATGTGTTGAGATATTTTACCCTCTCTGATACAGACACCTACACCCTGGATGTGTTGAGATGTTTTACCCTCTCTGATACAGACACCTACACCCTGGATGTGTTGAGATGTTTTACCCTCTCTGATACAGACACCTACACCCTGGATGTGTTGAGATATTTTACCCTCTCTGATACAGACACCTACACCCTGGATGTGTTGAGATGTTTTACCCTCTCTGATACAGACACCTACACCCTGGATGTGTTGAGATGTTTTACCCTCTCTGATAGACACCTACACCCTGGATGTGTTGAGATATTTTACCCTCTCTGATACAGACACCTACACCCTGGATGTGTTGAGATGTTTTACCCTCTCTGATAGACACCTACACCCTGGATGTGTTGAGATATTTTACCCTCTCTGATACAGACACCTACATCCTGGATGTGTTGAGATGTTTTACCCTCTCTGATACAGACACCTACACCCTGGATGTGTTGAGATATTTTACCCTCTCTGATACAGACACCTACACCCTGGATGTGTTGAGATATTTTACCCTCTCTGATACAGACACCTACACCCTGGATGTGTTGAGATGTTTTACCCTCTCTGATACAGACACGTACACCCTGGATGTGTTGAGATGTTTTACCCTCTCTGATAGACACCTACACCCTGGATGTGTTGAGATATTTTACCCTCTCTGATAGACACCTACACCCTGGATGTGTTGAGATATTTTACCACAGGTGACACTCTATCACAGGTGACACTCTGGCCCTATAACCACTCAGTTACCACAGAAGGTGACAATCTACAGATGTACTCAGAATGCTGTCCTTTTGATTGACACTCAGTCCTCTAACCAGTGACATCAGGTGCTGTAACTCTGCCAGGAGACAGGTGATGTACTGCTATGAGCACGGACTACAAATTGGGGCTAGGAGGATGAATGACCTCAATGGTGGCACACTTCTGTAACACTTGGCCTCAGACTCACTGAGTACTGTCAGTAACACTATAGTGATGTAGTATCAGGCCAACTGGTCCAACCTATCCACAGAAGGTGAGGCTGGCATCCTGCGACTAGGGTGGCATGCTATTAATAACTTTGAACACCTTTAGTGAGGGAAAAGGGCACCTGAATATATATATATATATATATATATATATATATATCTAGCACCAGATAGAAGAAATGATACAAGACATATGTTACTATATTAAAGTATAGTATCATACTAAATAAACCTGGATATTAACCCTTGAAATAAACATGCACACTATTATAATGTCTACTCGGTAGATATGATGCAAAGTGCTGTATTAACTAACCATTCCAACTATGCCATATGCACAAACAACTATGAGATATGCCTCAAGCGACCATCTGTCAATGATAAACAATTTACATTTTGTAAACAGTAATATTTGCAGCATATGCCTGGACACCAAGTCACTATATACAGTCAAACAGTCTACACTGTGGACATTATACACCAGACACCCTCAGTCCCCCACATCACCAATCACTTGACACCATTGTCACTACAGTCAAACAGTCTACACTGTGGACATTATACACCAGACATCCTCAGTCCCACACATCACCAATCACTTGACGCCATTGTCACTACAGTCAAACAGTCTACACTGTGGACATTATACACCAGACATCCTCAGTCCCACACATCACCAATCACTTGACACCATTGTCACTACAGTCAAACAGTCTACACTGTGGACATTATACACCAGACACCCTCAGTCCCACACATCACCAATCACTTGACACCATTGTCACTACAGTCAAACAGTCTACACTGTGGACATTATACACCAGACACCCTCAGTCCCACACATCACCAATCACTTGACACCACTGTCACTACAGTCAAACAGTCTACACTGTGGACATTACACACCAGACACCCTCAGTCCCCCACATCACCAATCACTTGACACCACTGTCACTACAGTCAAACAGTCTACACTGTGGACATTACACACCAGACACCCTCAGTCCCCCACATCACCAATCACTTGACACCACTGTCACTACAGTCAAACAGTCTACACTGTGGACATTATACACCAGACACCCTCAGTCCCCCACATCACCAATCACTTGACACCACTGTCACTACAGTCAAACAGTCTACACTGTGGACATTATACACCAGACATCCTCAGTCCCACACATCACCAATCACTTGACACCACTGTCACTACAGTCAAACAGTCTACACTGTGGACATTATACACCAGACACCCTCAGTCCCCCACATCACCAATCACTTGACACCACTGTCACTACAGTCAAACAGTCTACACTGTGGACATTATACACCAGACACCCTCAGTCCCACACATCACCAATCACTTGACACCACTGTCACTCACAAGCCTTGTTGGACTCCTAATGTCTTGCATTCATCAGACTTGTCAAGGATGTCATGACTAGAAACATTACTCTACTACTGTACACTTGAAATCTTGAACCACCTTGACGAACTCCATTCACTGATGATACAACGTGACTGCCACTTACTAATGTAACTGTATATAAAATATGCCATTAGTTATGCATATACTTTTATGTTTGGTTTCACACATTAATTAAATTTATGTGAGCTCTAGAACATAATATTAAAATTCATGGACTTAAAAGAACTTGTTAATATTTTGCAGCATTTTCCATTTTAATGATGAATGACCGATCACTTGAATTATACTGTCCCATTGGACATAACTACAAACCCTGTTTGGTTTTTGTTTGTTTATTGTAAATTAGGACTGTGTATAGGATGAAAGAATGACAGAGAAACCACTTTCCAATGGAAGCATTCAGTGTATGCATGTGTTGGTGACACTGTTGTCTGTGTCACTCGCACTGTGGGTAAGTGAGTGGTCTAGAGTGTCCAGTCACTGCCCAGTCACTCTCCAGTCACTCTCCAGTCTTGACAGACCTGCTCCAAGTCTCTTCACTTCAGGGACAGATAGATGCCTGAGGCAAAGGTGAGTTTGTGATGATCAGGTCAGTTCTGTCTCTGTAGACCAGGCATCTAGGCTGCACACACAACCTTCTGGTGTCCCCAAGGAATAGTCTTCAAGAAGGCAGATAACTGACCAAGACTGTCTGGTAATTACAACTAGTGAGACTGCTGGAATTTAGAGGGAGGTCATCTGTTCCATAGATTAATTAACTAAATTCATTAATAGTTCTAAGTCTAAGTGCCCACATTAATGACTAGCGCTGACACAGCAGGGGGTGATCGACACAGATCAAATTGATCAGCATTAAATAAATAGCTCAAACGACAGTTAGTCTGTCATTGTACAATACTGAACTGAGCCAGTAATGTCTGTGGTTGATGTCAATGGCCTCCATGCAGGTCGCTGCACATGTGCTAAAAGCCACAATTTTGTGTAATTTAAGACTGGCAAAAAATAGTTCTGGCAAAGAGCTTGGGTACTTCACTACACTCAAACACAATGATTGATACTGCAGTTATCAACAATTGTTGATGTTTGCATAACAAATAAGGTAAATTACTAAATTAACTTGTTGATTTATTATCACACTTGCTAAGTTGATACAGTGAGAATTTTGTGTACTGTTGTTATGTGTACCACTACATGTACTGAGTCACCATGTGTACACATTTTATAATTTGCTTCCGTAAGCAACACATCGTTTGATTTTAAAGGTGGGTTTGTAGATCTAGTATGTACAAAAATGCAACTGCAAATTTACCAGACGTTTTGGATATGAGAAATAAGCCGCTGCAATGAGGCCATTTTTGGCAGGTGGGTCAAAAATAGCACGGTGGTCCATCTCACCAGGGGAACACTGACAGATGATGGACAGTTCTGTGCTAGGGCATGACAAATGTGGGCCAGAACCCTGGGAGGCTGATGCTACCGTTCAACAGCCACTAAAGATGAAAAAAGATGTCCATGAGTTAGACACAGGAGCTGTTGGAGCCAGGAAGTGTTGGAACCTGCACCCACCAACACAGCTGCTGTGTCAGTTGCACTCACACTGATAAATACTGGTGTTGACATTCTCCCTGTCAGTGTCAGTGTCTAGGACCCACAGCACAGCTATATTAGGCATCCACAGCACAGGCAGAACTTGGGGGACAGGAAGGGCGTGTAAAACAGACAGGACAGGGCAAGAAGTATCAGGGTACAAGGACAGATAAAACAGACAGGACAGGACAAGAAGTATCAGGGTACAAGGACAGATAAAACAGACAGGACAGGGCAAGAAGTATCAGGGTACAAGGACAGTTAAAACAGACAGGACAGGACAAGAAGTATCAGGGTACAAGGACAGATAAAACAGACAGGACAGGGCAAGAAGTATCAGGGTACAAGGACAGTTAAAACAGACAGGACAGGGCAAGAAGTATCAGGGTACAACGACAGTTAAAACAGACAGGACAGGGCAAGAAGTATCAGGGTACAAGGACAGTTAAAACAGACAGGACAGGGCAAGAAGTATCAGGGTACAAGGACAGATAAAACAGACAGGACAGGGCAAGAGGTATCAGGGTACAAGGACAGTTAAAACAGACAGGACAGGGCAAGAAGTATCAGGGTACAAGGACAGCTAAAACAGACAGGACAGGGCAAGAAGTATCAGGGTACAAGGACAGTTAAAACAGACAGGACAGGGCAAGAAGTATCAGGGTACAAGGACAGTTAAAACAGACAGGACAGGGCAAGAAGTATCAGGGTACAAGGACAGCTAAAACAGACAGGACAGGGCAAGAAGTATCAGGGTACAAGGACAGTTAAAACAGACAGGACAGGGCAAGAAGTATCAGGGTACAAGGACAGTTAAAACAGACAGGACAGGGCAAGAGGTATCAGGGTACAAGGACAGCTAAAACAGACAGGGCAGGGCAAGAAGTATCAGGGTACAAGGACAGCTAAAACAGACAGGACAGGGCAAGAAGTATCAGGGTACAAGGACAGCTAAAACAGACAGGACAGGGCAAGAAGTATCAGGGTACAAGGACAGTTAAAACAGACAGGACAGGGCAAGAAGTATCAGGGTACAAGGACAGTTAAAACAGACAGGACAGGGCAAGAGGTATCAGGGTACAAGGACAGTTAAAACAGACAGGGCAGGGCAAGAAGTATCAGGGTACAAGGACAGTTAAAACAGACAGGACAGGGCAAGAAGTATCAGGGTACAAGGACAGCTAAAACAGACAGGACAGGGCAAGAAGTATCAGGGTACAAGGACAGTTAAAACAGACAGGACAGGGCAAGAAGTATCAGGGTACAAGGACAGTTAAAATAGACAGGACAGGGCAAGAGGTATCAGGGTACAAGGACAGTTAAAACAGACAGGACAGGGCAAGAAGTATCAGGGTACAAGGACAGCTAAAACAGACAGGACAGGGCAAGAAGTATCAGGGTACAAGGACAGCTAAAACAGACAGGGCAGGGCAAGAAGTATCAGGGTACAAGGACAGCTAAAACAGACAGGACAGGGCAAGAAGTATCAGGGTACAAGGACAGTTAAAACAGACAGGACAGGGCAAGAGGTATCAGGGTACAAGGACAGTTAAGACAGACAGGACAGGGCAAGAAGTATCAGGGTACAAGGACAGCTAAAACAGACAGGACAGGGCAAGAGGTATCAGGGTACAAGGACAGCTAAAACAGACAGGACAGGGCAAGAAGTATCAGGGTACAAGGACAGCTAAAACAGACAGGACAGGGCAAGAAGTATCAGGGTACAAGGACAGTTAAAACAGACAGGACAGGGCAAGAGGTATCAGGGTACAAGGACAGCTAAAACAGACAGGACAGGGCAAGAAGTATCAGGGTACAAGGACAGCTAAAACAGACAGGACAGGGCAAGAAGTATCAGGGTACAAGGACAGCTAAAACAGACAGGACAGGGCAAGAGGTATCAGGGTACAAGGACAGCTAAAACAGACAGGACAGGGCAAGAAGTATCAGGGTACAAGGACAGCTAAAACAGACAGGACAGGGCAAGAAGTATCAGGGTACAAGGACAGTTAAAACAGACAGGACAGGGCAAGAGGTATCAGGGTACAAGGACAGCTAAAACAGACAGGACAGGGCAAGAGGTATCAGGGTACAAGGACAGCTAAAACAGACAGGACAGGGCAAGAGGTATCAGGGTACAAGGACAGCTAAAACAGACAGGACAGGGCAAGAAGTATCAGGGTACAAGGACAGCTAAAACAGACAGGACAGGGCAAGAAGTATCAGGGTACAAGGACAGTTAAAACAGACAGGACAGGGCAAGAGGTATCAGGGTACAAGGACAGCTAAAACAGACAGGACAGGGCAAGAGGTATCAGGGTACAAGGACAGCTAAAACAGACAGGACAGGGCAAGAAGTATCAGGGTACAAGGACAGTTAAAACAGACAGGACAGGGCAAGAGGTATCAGGGTACAAGGACAGTTAAGACAGACAGGACAGGGCAAGAAGTATCAGGGTACAAGGACAGTTAAGACAGACAGGACAGGGCAAGAAGTATCAGGGTACAAGGACAGCTAAAACAGACAGGACAGGGCAAGAGGTATCAGGGTACAAGGACAGCTAAAACATAGCTTGCAGATTGGAAGATGGCCTCATAAATAGGTGGGAGATGAGATGAAAATAGGTGGGAGAGGTGGGAGACATGGAAGGATATGAAGATGGCCTAAAATATATGAAACATGGGAAGACAGCTCAAATAACAGGCGGGAGGTGAAATGTGTCAAAAAAAGTTATCCTTATGACAAGAAGAAATTATTTCAATGAGTTTAGCTTTAGAAAACAAGTATACAGTGTACATGTATCCTTCTTTAAATTAACTCTATACAACATTATTCACGCAGTACAAATTAGGAAATCAATGCGGTAGATTCACTGCAAGCTTAGCAAACCGAGACAGATGTTTTAAAACATACAACTACTATCAATTAACATATGGCGTAAGTTGTAAAACAACAATGAAATAAATACTTGAAATCACTCTACAGAAATGCTGACATGAACAGGCATGCAATCAGGAAAATCAATACGTTTCTCTTGTAAGTACAACCTGCACTGACACCATGGGACACTAAATCCAATAAGATAACAGGTATGCCCATTAATTGACGATCAACTCATGTATACTACAAGTTAATGATAAATGGCTGGCTAGTCAGGCCAAGATTCACGCACATATCCTGTCCTGTAAGCATTTTAGTTCTTAAACCGTGCCAGTGGTAAACAGCATACGAATTGAGTTATTGCTAATACCTTCCTTGAGATAACAATTTGCGGAGTGAACGACTGACATTAGAACCACTGAGGTCGATTCTGAGTACAGACGTGCCGAGATAGCTGTTACAGTTCTCCAAAGACCATAAATCAACACATTTAGCTATTTTTCCTGTTGCCTACTAAGAGCTTTTGCATTTAGAATATCCTTATTCTACATCAGTGAACCAGTTTTGTGCTGTGAATTCAGCCACTGGTGAATGCAAAATGTTATAAAGATTCTCCAAGGTAATCAACCATCCACCTATTGCGTATATGCATACACCAAAGATTACAGTAGCATACAATAAGATTACAGGTGTAAATAACTAGATGGGTGTAGCATAAAAAAACAGCCATACCACAACTGAATACCGTGTATTTACACTGTTACTAGTACGTATCAGGTTCCCACAAAAACTAAAGCATCTACGAGTAAATATGCGTGCAGGATCATCAGAATGTAAGTAATATCAACAATTAAGGTGTCTACCTACCCATGTGTATGGAAATATTCATAAAACAATTACCAATACCACAGACCAGCCACATGGCTGTGTCCAGCTGAGTACATCTTCACCTTCCAAAACCATCAACCTCTAATTCTAAAAGAATAAGACTGTCCATAGCTTTCAATGGGTGGGCAAAGGGCAACAAATCAACATCTCAATGATCTCGTGTAGAGCCATCAGTAGCAGGTTCAGCAACACAAGACTTCTGGACAACTTCTTAGACACAGAACAAGGAACAAGAGAGGAGGAATGGGTGTTCTTTTGTTTCCATCAATTCTTGATGAGTGTTGGTCATTTCAGGTCCTGCTATTTTCTAGGCAACCAGACACTGACCATGTCTACTGCACTGTGTGGTTTAGAGATAGCAATGCCACTGGGAACTACCCAGTGCTGTACCGAGTTACACAAGTCTTCTATCACTTGTTCAGGAGATCACATCACTTAATCCATTGTCAACAAATCACCTCAATCTATGACCAGCCCCCCTCCCCTGTCACAGACTCACTGTCCTCACTCCCTGTCACAGACTCACTGTCCTCACTCCCTGTCACAGACTCACTGTCCTCACTCCCTGTCACAGACTCACTGTCCTCACTCCCTGTCACAGACTCACTGTCCTCACTCCCTGTCACAGACTCACTGTCCTCACTCCCTGTCACAGACTCACTGTCCTCACTCCAGCTCTTCACCCCTTGTCATCTGTCACTTAACAGCTAACACTAACAATCACACTTTTTAATTTGTTCTCTTCGTTTTCTCTCTGTATCACACTACTGTGATGTCTGTCTTTATTTTGCTCTGCCCCACAGCCACTGTCTCTGCACATGACATGTCCTGCCTACCTCTTATTTCATGTGTCTCCTTCCAAATGTCTCTCTTTTAAATTAATTCCCATTCATCATTGGTTCTGTTTAATTTTTTATCATTAAAGCAAACATTACAACAGTATCATCATCATGTTCTATATGTTAAAATCTTTATCCATTCTGAAGTGTCAGACATAACATGTATATAATACAATATCCTTGCATCCAATGTGTGCATTTTGAAATAACTGGCAACAGCCTTAATTAGCCTAAGAGCTGTCAACATGGAATCGTACATTTTATAGGTCCATCAACATATTAGTCATATATTCAATACAATTCCAAAATAAAATACATTGATCTATCACACATTCTCTGAACCCAGCTGTTTTCTTCGACCTGACTGACGGCTTAGTTTCTGCCTACTTGTAGACGACTTCAACTACAACGATTGAACATGACTCACGGCCTAACTCACCAGACAACAGCAACCATTACCTATGCAAGACAGACCTACAACACATAGGGGTAATGTTGTGTAGCCTGACTACATAAGCATGTCAACTTGCCTGTGCTTGGCACAAAGACCTGTTTGATACCGTCAGACTGAGTGTGACACGGGGATGTCAACCAGGGGACACTTGTCTAGCATAGACAAGTGTCTAGTACAGACTGAGTGTGACACGGGGATGTCAACCAGGGGACACTTGTCTAGCATAGACAAGTGTCTAGTACAGACTGAGTGTGACACGGGGATGTCAACCAGGGGACACTTGTCTAGCATAGACAAGTGTCTAGTACAGACTGAGAGTGACACGGGGATGTCAACCAGGGGACACTTGTCTAGCATAGACAAGTGTCTAGTACAGACTGAGCGTGACACGGGGATGTCAACCAGGGGACACTTGTCTAGCATAGACAAGTGTCTAGTACAGACTGAGTGTGACACGGGGATGTCAACCAGGGGACACTTGTCTAGCATAGACAAGTGTCTAGTACAGACTGAGTGTGACACGAGGATGTCAACCAGGGGACACTTGTCTAGCATAGACAAGTGTCTAGTAGAGACATTTCTTCTCATTCATCGTGTAATCAAATCACCTGAAATGCTCTGCCTTGGAAACATCTCTCTTGGCTGAACGCTGCTGACTGAGGCTTTTAGCAATCTACAAAATTTGCAATCCTTAGAAATGGCTTCGCTATGGCCACAAAATTCCCGCAACCAATACGGTCAGCAGAATTTCTTTATCCGATATTCCAAGCAGGACGTTCCTGTGATCCAGTCTTGGCCAGGAGCAAATGAATGATATTCCAGGTACACAATTTGCATGTTCTTGTGTTAGGAGCAAATAGCATAACCTAATCACTGAGCTGCAAGGTATATTTCTGAAAATTATGAGTATATATTATGTTTTATCAGGTGTTCATATTACATGCTCTTTTTCTCACTTTTATGCTGTAATAATATACATGTTTTGTGATAACTGACAAATAATTTTTAATCTGTTGTAAACATGTAAATTCTGGAAGATGTGTTTTCAGCTAGCTGATCTAGGTGAG
The DNA here is from genome assembly GCA_964017155.1 of Oasisia sp. SBJ-2009. Classification (NCBI taxonomy): domain Eukaryota; kingdom Metazoa; phylum Annelida; class Polychaeta; order Sabellida; family Siboglinidae; genus Oasisia; species Oasisia sp. SBJ-2009. Next base: position 3,146,548 of record OZ024866.1, on the reverse strand, counting down.
ATTACAGGTCTCTCTATCTTTGTTTCTAAACTCAGTAAATTCTTCAAACAGCTCACATTAGCTTGTACTGATGTCTGATCCAATAAAGTATAATGGACACTGTCCCAGGTCCCTCTGGCTTGGTTGACAAGAGAAGTGTGTCCTGGCACACGCAAGGGTGGTGTCCCACCCACCGTCATGTGTCAATGTTGTCACTGCTGGCACACGCAAGGGTGGTGTCCACCCACCGTCATGTGTCAATGTTGTCACTGCTGGCACACGCAAGGGTGGTGTCCACCCACTGTCATGTGTCAATGTTGTCACTGCTGGCACACGCAAGGGTGGTGTCCACCCACTGTCATGTGTCAATGTTGTCACTGCTGGCACACGCAAGGGTGGTGTCCACCCACCGTCATGTGTCAATGTTGTCACTGCTGGCACACGCAAGGGTGGTGTCCACCCACTGTCATGTGTCAATGTTGTCACTGCAGCTTTCTCTGATTTGATTCCAAATATACACAAAAACACTGATCTTTTAAGCACAAGTTGTCATCCTCTCAACTATGTGTGGTATGTACACACTACACATGTGTAAAGTTTGTTTCTAATTGTAAAATAGCTAGCTGTTTATATATATATATATATATATATATATATATATATATATATATATATATATATATATAATATATATATATTCAAATTTGTCTACAGCCAAACTTACAGATGGGACAAATCAGACCTGTTTTTTCATCTATGACACTGGTCTCATTTAAAATTAAAATAATTTAGTAGCATCTGCAGAATAACAATTCAGACATAACATCATCTGTTGTTGCATGTTAAATGTTCATCTACTGAACTAGGCAGATGCTTTGTGTCAGATATAGATACAATCCAATACAAGACACTGTTTGCTTGCAGAGTTGCAGACTTGCGATTGCTAAAATCCTTGAAACAGAGACTGCCCAGCAAACAACTGTCAGTGCCACTTATTGATATCGTGATTAATGAACCCAGAAATAAAATATTATCTTATCTAAAGTTATAACTGTCTCTAAGAGTCTACGTAGTGATTCATGAATCCAGACATAAAACAGACCCACCCACCCCCGCGTCATTTGAACGGGTAATGGGATGGGTAAAAACTAAGGACCAAAAAGGTCTTTAAAAAAATGTCAGGTCATAAAATACATTTCAACTGGGTTGTGTTTATATGAGTTGACGTGTTCACCAAAACAACGTGTCCCTGGCACACATGTTACACTACAAAAAGAACCCCCACACCCATACCACAGTCCCATATCACAGCCCTATTCCACAGTCCTATACCACATCCCTATACCATAGTACCATACCACAATCCTATACCACAGCCCCATACCACAGTCCCATACCACAGCCCCATACCACAGCCCCATACCACAGTCCTATACCAAACTCACATACCACAGTCACACACCACAAGCCCATACCACAGTCCCATACCACAGTCCTAGACCACACTCACATACCACACTCACATACCACAGTCCCATACCGCAGTCCCATACCACAATCCTATACCATAGTCCCATACCACAGCCCTATACCACATTCCAATACCACAGTCCCACACCACAGTCCCATATCACAGTCCTATACCATAGTCCCATACCACTGTCCCATAACACAGTCCCATATCATAGTCCCATACCACAATCCCATACCACAGTCCCATACCACACAGTCCCATATCATAGTCCCATACCACAGTCCCATACCACAGTCCCATACCACTATCCCATATCATAGTCCCATACCACAGTCCCAAACTATAGTCCCATACCACAGTCCAAATTTATAGTTCCATACTACAATCCCATACCACAGTCCCATACCACAGTCCCATACCACAGTCCCACACCACAAGCCCATACCACAGTCACACACCACAAGCCCATACCACAGTCCCACACCACAAGCCCATACCACAGTCACACACCACAAGCCCATACCACAGTCACACACCACAAGCCCATACCACAGTCCCACACCACAAGCCCATACCACAGTCACACACCACAAGCCCATACCACAGTCACACACCACAAGCCCATACCACAGTCCCATGCCGCCACAGATAGTACAACTGTAGTACACACACAGTGGTGATACATCTGCCATGTGTACCAACCACATGACTCACTACACATGGTCAATACTCTCCACTGACCAGTCTGCACCAACTGCTGATGCAGCACTGACCGTAAAATTAGATGGTGATTATAGCATGGAGGTCAGCCTGACCCCTGAATCACCTGTGTTTTATCGACTGGTCAATACCTTGCTGATGTAGTCACTCAAGGTGGTCAGATATAATTGCTCATTAGGACACTGAGTCACTGACCTCTGGCTGGAGGCTGGAATCCATCCTACATCTGCTGAGTGACCACTAGTCAACTGACCATTGTGACATGTGACTATGCAGTTAATGCAGTGTTTAACAGCTCATAGGATATAGACCAGCACAGAGTGCCAAATAATTGTCCCAGAGATTTCAGAAGTGGACACTAGTGGACGACTGACCATCAGACAAATTGGCCACATAAATACCAGTGGGCACTTGAGTGTCCACTTTTTAACTGTTATTGCAGTAATGTTATCCGGCAGTCCATTTGTCAATCTTGCCTTCAGGAGGTGCCTGTCCCTTACTGGTGCTGACTGTTTGTTTGTTAATTCTACAGTTACTGCTCAGAACTATGACATATATCAGGATTTATTAAACTTATTATCACACAATAACTCTTGAATGTTTTGGTTAGACTGATCAACTGCCATGATTACGAAACATATTACATTATTTTTACTTTTCTTATATTATAAATCAGAATATTCACGTGACTATATAGAAATATTAAAATGGCTACAAATTCATTCACGTTACTTTCTTGTGACATATTAGAACTATGTATACACGGATAACACAGAGTCTATATTACTTCCACCAGACAGTAACATATTACTTCAACAATCACTACGTGTTGAAATGTCTAATTTACCCAGTCCTTTAATGTTCCTACTTTCCAAAGCATACATGGCAGGCTGGCACATACAATTTTATATGTTATTAACCATATTAAAGTTCCAAACACTGCCACACAATATCTCCAATACAGTATTTCTAGTAACGCGAAATGTGAAACGAAAATTAGCACAAGAAATAGAAACTGATGTGGTAACTACTGTACTGGCCTACATTTCAACTTACTGTAGGAAACAAATTGTCAATTAGCCATAAATCTAAATTTAGATCCATATCAGCCTCATAGTAACTTTAAAGATCTCTGAACACACTAAAACAACAGCAGTATACTGGTATGCCCACAGTAACAATATCATTTCGTGAACATGAATCACGCAAAAGAACCATGACTTACGTAGCTTGTTTCTGGCAGGACTGAGTGTTGAGTGTTGAGTGTTAGATCCAGGTATCTATCTGTGCATCCACTGGTAGTGTGAGGATGTGTCACTGTCTCCATGGTTAAAATGCCCACCCGAGATAACAGTAATGAGCTGGAGAATGCACCAGTAAACAACCCAACAGATAGGCACAACCCCCCCTGATAAGTCCATAGTTACCATTTGTGCAAACTGCTGCAGCCAATGTGTGCCATCTATCAAATGTGCTCCAAAGTCCAACAAGACAATGGGATGACAAAAAATGTGGGGAGAGTCGCTAAAATGATGATATATGAACTGGATTGAATTGTGTGGTCAACCACGCATGTTTATCTTATTGGAAATCAGGCGTGTCCTGTTTGCCAATGGTTAGATGCACCAACGTGTGCCGGCCAATCACAGTGCATGTTCTTGTCAGCAATAAGTAGAACAGCAAACAAGGGGAAAATGTCAACAGATTTGTTTGGTGACCAGTCGATAAGTCAATCATTTACGACTGTCACGAGCTTACATGACCTCATGACTGTACAAACATGAACTTTGGCACTCAGATTGGGGACAAAGATCTAGTTTTTCAATTTCCAATATAGTCTTGGTTTTTGGTGTAGACAATTACTTGCTGGATTAAAAAATACAATTCTGAGACATTGCACAGTACTTATATGTAAAATTAGAGCCCAGGGAAAGTATATGTTTTTAACCCATTTTATCCGGAATACGATTCTAGTCGTAGTTACCCTTTTTATCCGGAATACGATTCTGGTCGTAGTTTGCACTTGGCACGGCTTCCCCGCACTCTGACGTTTTGGAATCCCATTGGCTGGTTAACACCGAATGACGTCAGTATATCGGGATCACTAGGAAACCCACATTTTTCAACCAATCAGTGCCGTTCTTTGGGTATTTGCCGTACAAAGTCGGCAACCCCAAGCCAATGTGAATTCAAAGATGGCGTTGAGTTGCAAAGATCGTTAAATGTTAACGTATTTCGAAGGATAACTCCATTAATTTACTTCATACTGTTGATGACAAGAAGGCAGACAAGTGGATAGCCGATATAAGATGGACGGTTATGGTATTTGATGCGATATTTGCCCGTGAAGACATACTTTGAAGCCACCGAAGTGGGGTCGACCGACAACGGCATCCATTTTCGCCCACCGGCCACCGCGCACCACGCCGTTTTTTTTGGCGCCAAACAAAGTTAAGATTATTTCCATCGATGGTAACTACTTCATCAATAAAGTGACGTTGAAATGGTGACCAGCGTTGTTACTTTAGAGTACTTATTTATTAGTTATAAGAAATAAGCCACAAAACTATACATCGTTGACAGAAAATATTTCACAAATTTGCATAATTCCGCTCAGCGGCGCCACACGTTGGCGATTCAATCGACTGACATGGGGGTTATTACAAACAATTTTACATTATGAGATTATTATCCAAGATATGTGGACAAGTTGTATACCTTTGTTTTCAGCAGAGAGTAATGCATAAAATAAACTCAACTTGCTCATTGACATGTTGTCTCCTTCTTGGCGAAAATGTCGGGTGAAAAGTAATGTGACAAACCTCAACATAGGTTTGAATTTATTGGGCATGTTTTGTCATATGCCACATAAAACATATATGATAAAACTATGAGTTTGTCAATGCGACTTGATAGTTTATTTTATCTACTTTCTAAAGGTATATCACATTTAAAAATTGATTGAGAAATAATAAAGTTATGTCCATTTTAAATGAAGGCCTGTCATTTTTTAATGCTGGCAGATTGATTTGAGGAAATTATCAGAATTACTTACTTGAGTGGAGATGATATTTATTTTCGACTGAATAAATAATGTTGATGTTATGAATAATTTAAACATTATTTCTATAAATAGTGTTAGGCACATCCCAGTGGGAAGTTTCACTACATGGGGACACATTCAACTTTCTTACATGATGGTGTAAATACAGGTCTGTATTGATAGCTAATAGTAATACCAGATCTAACTTTGCATTCCATGACATGCCTGCCAACTACACACTGTCATCAAGTAGAACAATGTGCTTCAAATAATTCAGTGTATGTTTGACTGTTATCATTGAATACTGTGTGATTCGTGTCACACAACAGAACCGAATATTTACTACAAAGTCAAAACGGTTATAATTGTTAGACCTTGTTATATTTATAAATTAGATATTGATATTGTCAAATAACTTTAATAGTGTTTTCATTATGTAAGTAGACATGAAATACATTTATAGTATGTGTATTATATTTTAATCAGGGCTGGGGTCAATTAAAAAAGAATTGATTAATTAAATACGAATTTAATTGGTGAACAAGAATTGGAGCAGGAATTGGAATTGAAAGATTTGGAACAAAATGAATTTAAAATATTTTGAATTTAATTGGATTTTGGACATTTGGAATTTAAAATTTATAATTGAATGCAAACGAATTGAACATTTGATATCTTGTGATGCTGTGAAGGATATTTTACAGACAGTTGGGAGTATTGCTGTGCAGGCAATGGTGTTTTGTGACCAAGAAAAGTTGGACAATGAAGCTGCTGGTCAAACATTACCTAATCAGTGAATGAAACTGATGAATGGGAAGTCAATTAGACTTGTCTTGCTGCCTTGAATGAATGAGTGCTGGCTGGGGACTGCTTCAAAGAACCTCTGAAATTGTCCATATAACAATCACACTTTCACATTGTTATATGCTAAGCAAATACTAGGACTCCCCAGGTACGAGGAGTGAAGTCTCCAAACAGTCCAAAGTGTAACCAGATAAGTCCAAAGAAGCATAAGACCAGTGACAACACTTGTAGATTATAACCAGAATGTAACAGCCATCATTTGATTTATAAAAATGTAAAAAAGTGTAATTATATTTTACCCAGCCAGTACTATTACTAGCTACTCAGTGGTTGTATACATGTTTTTCAGGACTAGCTACTCAATCAGTTTGTAATTTTGCCTGTATTGACATTTAAACACTGGTTCAGTTGGTTGATGCACTGAAATATTCTGTGTTAATTGTTTATTTTATTTCTGCATGCTTCGCTACACTATGTGTCTGAGTTAAACCATTTTAATGTGCTGATCTAGTGTTTCAACAAAATTACAATAACATGCTATATCACCCCATGTATGCACATTAATCATATAATTTTATGATTAACTTTTGTTATGTGAATTGGAGCAGGAATTGAATGATTGTGTACATGGAATTGGAGTAAAAAAAACTGAGTTGAAAGAAATTGAATAAAAGGAATTGTACTCAATTGGAGCGGAAACTGATTGAATGGAATTGACCCCATCCATAATTTTTATAAATTTAAGTTCCCAAATAAATTCACAGAGCTCTTTATACTTTATGCAGGGACCTTTGGATGGGTAAAACCTGTTTTGGACGGGTAGAAATATAACTGGACGGGTGGTGAATGGGTAAAAAAATAAGGAACATTAAAAAAATATATATACAATTACATACACGTAAATGTCAGTTATCCCTTGAAAATGGGTGATACGTGTGAGTGTTTATTTTGTTCAGGTCATAATACACATTATTTTGTTTAGGTCATAATACACATTATTTTGTTCAGGTCATAATGTACACATTATTTTGTTCAGGTCATAATACACATTTTAACTTGCTTGTGAAAGTTGTATTTATTTATGAGTTAATCTATGTGTCTGCCAACAATGGTGTCACTGGCAAAAATGTACTCCCACATAAAACCTTGAGTCACAGTCATAGTTTCTGCCACCAAAAAGTGATAGAGACTTGATACCAGGGCTGAGTATAAATCTGTACTGCCTTTTGTTGATATTTTCTTCTGGACCTCACATACACTGATACATCTCTAGGCCGATAACTATGTGAAAGAGGGCAAAGGATGTGTACAAACTTACAAAAAAAGTTATTTTAGTTTCAAATTAAAAAGAGGCAAACAGAATTGTTGACTCATGTTGAGGGTTGAGACATAATTTTATATTGAACATAGATCACAATTGTGCACCATTTCAATTATTTCAATTTATTGTCATGTCACCCAAAGTATAAACAGTTTATTATATTATCTTTAATTTGATGTTTCACATTAATAATAATATGCCATTTTCAGATTTCGAGCTCATTCACCTCACTGACCCTTTTTTAAGTATGTGCCCCTAAACATAAAGCTATGATATGTTGAAATGATCAGATGCACATCACCCGATGAGCAGCAGATTCAACACACACTTATGTAATAATTGTCTGGAGTTGCAGTGAAATTGATATTCATAAAAACATTGTTATGTATTTTTTTCTTCAAAATAAAGGATTTTTACCAATGCCTTGTTACATGAAAGCAGGTTTAACATTGACAAAATCTTAACGGATTCTTATCTATCTGAATTAGTGGCACCATCTGTTGATATCCTGTCTAATTTGACAATATGTTTACATATATTAACAGTGTTGATGAAATGGTTCTGAATAATAACAATAATAATAACGATACCTTGTTTTTATTATTGAAAACTGCATATTAACATTATTATTACTGCTCTTCGCAGAAACTGAGTACACAGGTATGCACGTTTGGCAGACTAGACCTTTAGCGTTTCCCCTAAGCCTAGGGGCAGTAGTACTAAATCAGCAGTACATGACTGAAACTTGTGAAAGTGAAAGCCAGGCAACCACTTCTTCTTTTAATGTTGTCTAATCTAACTCTAAATCGTTAGACATTATGTAACAATGGAAAAATTATAACATGTTTAACAATACATGTTACCATTTCTGGAACAATAATTCCTCACTACATCTACAACTGTCTAAAATGCAATGATGTCAGTCTAGACCTAAGTGGTGATTTCACCTATTATCAACCACCATTCATTGAACAATATTGGCGAAACAACCAAACCGCCTTACTCGAAACTGTTGTTTAACTAAATATTACCACACAATAAACTGGATCGGTGTGATGAGCGTGTTATAGCTAATGCGACATACAGAATACATGTCGATGGTACTCGCAACCTAACCAAATAGATCAGTTTCGCGTAAATAGACGCAACAACGGAGTGTCAACTCGCTGCGCTTTCAACCAACTCGAAGGAGCAAGCTGCAAGGTAGCGAAGGATGCTCACGTTAGTTTTTGTGTTTACTTTCACATTTCATCCCATTATGCGTATATTTGAACCTTACCTGGAACACTTTTCTGTCAGGAAATTCTTTGTAGACCATCAACTATTACAGCAGTATAGCGATTCGGATGATATAAGCCGTGTATCCAAGGCAGGGTAAAGTAACGCTAAATAGCTCCGCAGCCATCTTTAATGTATGCAAATGTGGACGGACCACGTCGGCGTTTCCGCTGTTTTGCATCGGCTTTTATGAGCGGGAACGATTTTCTTGTGTTCCGAGACGTCGTGTTGCTGGTCTATATAGACACCTAGAGATTAAATGCAAGATTTAGCAAACACATTCTCCATTTTATGACCAGCGCATGTAATTAGTGGTACTTATAGCAATAAAATACGCAATTTCGTTTTTAATTGTATTTAATAAACAGAGCGTAGAATATAAATAATAATTGTGATTAGTGTTGAACTACACGTCTATAGTCAAAACAGTACGTATAGTAAATTATCTGTCTCCTTCTTTTCCCCCTTTCTCATCAATGCCTTTAATTCTGGTACTAACCGAGAACATAATTATATCTTATGAAATACGGGTTTGTATACATGCGTGCGTGCGTGCGTGCGTGCGGGTATGAACTGCATGTATACGTGGTGGTGTATGCGGGTGTGTGGGTGTGTATAGCTGTGATTATGTAGATTACGTTTCGTAACTGGTTGCATGGCTGATAGTTCGATCTGTGCCATTTATAATATTTATTATATGTGTGCGACCCTTACCATTTGTTTTTATTGTATTCTTTTTAGAAATATGCAATAGTATAAACCACAAGAGAACTACTCCCTTTGAGGGAATACACGCACGCACGCACGCACGCACGCACGCACGCACGCACGCACGCACGCACGCACGCACGCCGCACACGCACACGCACACGCACACGCACACGCACACGCACACGCACACGCACACGCACACGCACACGCACACGCACACGCACACGCACACGCACACGCACACGCACACGCACACGCACACGCACACGCACACGCACACGCACACGCACACGCACACGCACACGCACACGCACACGCACACGCACACGCACACGCACACGCACACGCACACGCACACTCACCCCACACGCACACGAACACGCACACGTATACACACACAATGTGTGTATGCGTGCGTGCGTGCGTGCGTGCGTGTGCGCGTGTGTATGTGTGTTTACTGTGGTAAGAGAGTTCAACCAGTAATTTTATAACGTGTAATGTTGCTGCTTATTAAAATTCTCGATAGGAAGCTCCAGCTACACAGTAATCGACTAAATAAATTGCTTTTGTTACAACGTGTAATTTTACCATAGTCAGGCAACTATTATTTTGAATTAGCCATCACTCGCATTGAGAGTTATGACATTGTCATTGCCCTGTCACTTATTACTCCAGATAGCTGGATGCTTATCACATACGACAACAATGTAGGAATCCTCCACACTGTGTAACTGAATCCTATATGAATGCCACTTGAGTATAATTGGGATCCACCTCGATATTGCCGCTATAATTGTATATTCAATTATTTACCTACACTTGATAGGCCATAGTAACCCTAACCAAAATGAACAAAATTCATCATTCCCAGAGTTTTACCAATATTTCGTTTTAGACACACTTTGAGACCCAAAATAGTGCTCGGGTTTGTGTTAGCCGCAAATGCAGCGGCCATGTTAGCCTCGGTTACCCAGACTCCGTGAGGTGGCAGCACTTTTAAGCCCCCTCAACTCCGCCTGGGACAGTATATGGGCTTAAGTTTCTACATCCGGGCAGCCTTACCCCAGATTAGGGTAGAGACGCTGATTGGCTCTCAGGCCAACTATGAAATAAAAATTTAAATAACGATATAGTTTTACAAGATAATAATATCATATGAAAACTATTCACCATTGAACGTATATTAACACAAAAGTAAGTAAAAATTCAAATTTACCGTTGTTTATAAAATAAGAATTACGGCAGGATTAACCAGTATCCGTGAGGTGGCAGCATTGTCTAGCCCGACACGGATAGCATACAAATTAAATAAGGAAACCTTTTGATCAAATAATGCTGTATTATAAAAAAACTATTCAAAATTAAACTTATATTAACACAAAATAAACAGAAATACAAATTTGCAGTTGTTTATAAAAATATATATATATTACGGCAGTGTCCGTGAGGTGGCAGCATTTTATAGATCACGGCTGCTACCCAAACAAAAGCCGGTAATGTAGCCAGACTGTCTTCTCGGCGTAGTTCCGCAGCCGACCGACAGTCGGTTAAGCGAGACTACGGCCATGTACGTGTTACTACGAATACGAATACGAATACATTTATTTCAGGTAAAAACCCATATACAATTGGTACATACATTAAAACATCTAAATAGCCTGTTAAAAAATTATTAGATAAAAAATAAATAAGGTTATAAGTTAGATAAATGTAAAATTGTAGAAAAACAGATAAAATAACGAGCAATATACAGGATGTGATTGTAAAATAAATATGCAATTAGTTCATGTAAATAAACACCTTTTGAAAAGTAAGGTATATAAACAACTTATTGACTTTAAAAATATATGTATATAATAAATAAATAATAAAGTTATATGCTAGACATGATGACTATCTTACAGATTTATTGTGTACAATGAATTGGCCCAGCTAATCCACATTGGGCCATTTACTATTTCAAAGCAATTGTACATAACCCTAATCAAGTCATTATTTATGTTAAAAATGCGTTTTTTTAAACCATAAATGTTCTTACGCAATAGGGCGTCGAATGTATCTATAGCATTAGTGGCAAACATGCCACTCGCGCTGTCCCGTCGGCTATATCCCAAAATCCGTCTATGCATATTGTTGTAGGCAACTTTAGCTTTCAAATAAGAGCCCTTATTAAAGTTAACCCATAATTGGCAACAATAAGTTGTACAACAATACGCATGAAACAGATGTAGTCTAACACCCACGGAACAGTGGTGAAATTTTCTGATAATGCTATTTGACCTAGCATAAAAATTACGTAGATGTCTTAAAATATCTCCGTCATCTTTCAGGTCATTGCATATTATCACACCTAAATATTTTGCTTCTTTGACATATGCAAGCTTGTTTAGGTTCATATACATATCTGGACATTTCAGGTTAAAACCACGTGGTTTGAAGACCATACATAATGACTTGATGCACTTAGAATGAGCAACACGCCGTTTGTTTTAAACAATATGGTAACATCTTTTATGCCTCAAAAGTGTGCAAAGACGCGCTGTTTATGTAATGTATGCATGGGATGATGTCAAATGATTGAGTTTACGAAATGAAATATCAAATGTCGTCAAAGATACAGGTATCACGGTAGAATTGAGGTTGGGCCGGGTTCGACACTTGGGAAGTTGAGTGCCCAATTTTTTGGCCAAAGGCAAAGCCCGACCAAGGGTAGGACTGGGAACGGAAGCCATACACACACAGACATCGATCCTATATCCTCTGTACTTTATCACTATTTTTATTATTCGTCAGGCAGCCAGTTATTCGGGGTTGCTGTGTTTGGCAACAAAGCCAAGTAGGTCGCGCATGCGCAGCGTCGCGTAGGGCAGAAAGTCGTAAACAGCAGCCGCGCTAAGCCGGGGTTTGCTGTGTTAAGTTGGTTAGTCGTTCGTTTTGTGGGTGTTATAACTGTTAATATTTAGTTCTTTTTGTGGATGGACACATGTGAGTAATAGTACACTTGGCTGACCAAAATAAACCATCTTGACAGCGTGTCGTTGAATCGCTATAGGCAGAAATTGTCATTATCGGGATACGACGTCCCAGACCCGTACAGCTTTGCCTTGCTTTGAGGCTTGACACTGACAGGACGGAATGGGTAGATGATGTGTCAAAGTGGCCCTCTTTAGATTGTGGCTGCATTTATACATACTTCATAAACACTCCGAGTATGTACATAGCAGAAGCCATGAAGTCATACAGAAATCTCGATTCGTGCACACCGTATCACGCAGCACATGCACAGACTGCATGTGGTGTAGTGCTGGTTCGATTCCAAAAATATCGAAGTATCGCGATACTTGCGAAAGTTCGATACCGATATTTAGTGGTATCGCGATACTTCGATATTTTTGGTATCGAACGCCCACTATTCGATACCTTCGATACCTTCGATACCCGAGTCTCGACATCGAGTCCATTCGACGAAGTCGATGCGAAGGCGCAACATCGTTGTTGGTGACGACGTTGTTTACGGGAGCTATCACTACAGCGCTTCGCAGCCTAAATTGACTTAGGCGTGGTTGTTTAAAAAATAATATAACATAAAATGTGAATTGTTTTCTAAAACTTTATTGTATAATTAGATTCTATAATAACTGTTTTCTGTGTGCTATCTTAGGCTTAGCGTAGGTCAGACTTCGCTTAGCCTCGTTACCCAAAACAATTAAGGTTCGTATGTGACGATCTCGTTTGGTGGCATTACCATATGCCATCTTTCTCCCTACTTTATTTACGGTTACGCGTACAAAAACACACATCCTATAGTATTTGCATAGAGTGTTTATTGCACGCACTAGTATTTATGAAACTAGTTTAATAATAATATTATTAATATAAATATTTATTCGAGCGCGATGCGGAGGTTATGTTTATCCGGGTCCCGTTTGGTGGCGCCACCATTTGCCGTACACGATGCCCACAACCAAGGCGAACGACAAGTCGCAACGTTCATCGGCATCGCTAATAATTTGGCAGTTTTCCAACAAAGAGTGTCTGCTGTGCTAGAGGCGTCTCAAGGATAGCGTGGGAAATACATCGAATTTGACGAAACATGTCACCATTCAAGAAGCTATCAAAACGTGATGATCAAGTTTCATCGTATGGCGTCGTCGACGTTGTTGACAACGTCGCATTGCCATTGACTCGAGAACGTATTCTATCGAAATATTCGACAGTGAGCGAGCAATGGACAACTAGTTACAGTCGAAGCGAATCGCCATCGGTTGCCGAATCTACTAAGTAACTGCGGCAAACATCGCCAAGAAGTGACATACACGACGTGACTGATTAACGATGACGATGTGCTTACTGCATCTACTGTCACTCTCACTGTGTCTGTGACACTGCCAGTCTCTGGCACTGGCCAAACAGGTTCACCACTGGCAGAGCCAGAGGTAGAGGAAGAAACTGACCGGTTCTTGAAAACAGTTGCAAAAACATTATGGGGCTTGTTATGTGTACTTGATAACGTGGTAATTTGAGTTTTATATAAACAAAATTGGTGTGAACTGGGAAGTGCAATTGAAATTTTTATTAATATTTTTTTCTATTATTAATTAGTGTTATTTTATTGTAATCGTCTATACAGTTTTGATGTTAAATCACAATTATCTTTACGATTCAATTAATTATAAAACAGTTATAACAGTGAGTGTGCAGCTGTGCTGGCAGTGGCACTATTATAAGTGATAGGTGTATTTATATTTAATATAATAATAACATATTATTTGTATGTTATGTTTCAGCTGTATTTGTTGATGGTCACTTTAGGAGACACAGTGAATTGAAATTAAGCTACTATATTATAGTGTATTTACAAACAGCTGGGGTGAAGTACTGTTATTAATTTAAAATAATTCAGTGCAATTGATGAATTTATTTGTCACTAGGTATTTTATTGCAGTTGTCTTTATTGTTTTAATTTTATATTACAGTTACCTTTTAGTTTTACAACAGTAATCAATTATACTGAAACTGTTGTTTGTTTACTTACATAAAATGAAAATTGCATTTTAATCATTGTTTGCATGACTATAAAAGTATCACATATCTCCCTACTTGTAAGTAAAAAATTGTGTGTGTTTCTGTGGCATTAGTTTAAGTGGATAGTAGTGTGATTCTTTGGAGATCTCTACTGTACTGAATTACACTTACAAGGTAAATTTTGAGTATCGAATAAAAGTCTGGTATCGATTTATATCGAAGAATTCTTGTATCGAACCAGCAATATATCGATTGGTATCGAAGAATTCTGGTATCGAACCAGCACTACTTCTGTTGCATACTGTTTCTACTGGGAACTGTGTTCTCTGTGAATATTAGACTTGCAACGTAAGTATCGAGTATCGAACAAAATTCAGGTATCGATCGGTATCGAACAAAACCTGGTATCGAACCAGCACTAATGTGGTGTATCATGCATGCATGTGTATATATATCATGCATGTTACTGCTGATATTATAAATATTCCATAACATTTCTAGACATTGATCTAAGTATTTTATCTTGCCTTACTTTTTATACATAAAATTATGTATTGTTTTGGGGTGCATTTATTTATTTGTGCGAGTGTTTAGTATGTGTTTTGCATGTAAATAGAGTAATAATAATTTTTAGTTTCTTTAGTCATCGACTTTACTTATTTACAATGTTTAATTAACAGTTTTAATATGACTAATTTAACGTGTGTACACTTGCTGATTCTACACAACACTCTGGCTACAGTATTTAAAACCATTTGTAATTTCAGTATTGTGTATATCAAGTCACTGGCAAAGCATCAGGGGAGGGGGATGTTCCAAAAATGTTCAGGTAAAACCTTGATACACCCATGCTCACAAAAAAACATCTTGAGGCTGTGCAAACAAATTCTACAAATACTGGGACTAAACATATGACCGCGTTATGAAGGTTCCAGTGCATATATGTGTGTGTATTGTACTATAATGTACATGACAATGTGTATAAAGATTTAGTACATGATTTGTCTCATTACTTGCATTTATGTACATGTACCCTGAATGCTTAATAGCTAGACTACTTTTGAATGCTTAATAGCTAGACTACTTTGTTTGTGTTTGTATTTATCATTCAGTATGATTGTGTATATTAATTTATGTTGATTATCTGTGCACATGTATATAATGAGTATCTCATACAGAATACTTTCTACCGGAAATATCCTATAGAAAATAGCTTATAGTAAATATACTAGTTTTCAGTAGAATGTATTGTTTTCTATAGAAAAAATCCTATAGAATATTCTATAGAAAAAATCTTATACAATATTCTATATAATTCTATGGAAAACTATATGCAAAAATCGTATAACATATTCTATAGAAAATCAAGTTTTTTTGCAAAGGGAATATATTTATCAGAATAATGAAAGCTTAACAAGTTACATTATCAAAACACTATTATGACTGCATTATCATAGCAAAACAGTAATCTAAAATCACGATGTGTGGATGTGTTGTGGTGTAAATATACTGTAACACCAATATACAAACATGCAGAAACGATCGCAACAAATCCTGGTGTGTTCGTTGGTCATCCATGCAATGCATACATACGATGGATAGCTGCCTAGACCTACTTGACACAAACAACTTCCCACAGTGACCCCTTATCTGCCCCAGTATTCCGGCATATGGGAAATATCCACACTAACAGGCCATCTGCATCTGCTGATTAATTATAACGAGTGAAAAATTGCATTTTCTTGGGTATAGCCACCGGGTATGAACTTGTGGGCAACGACACACCGCCCTGTTTACATGTGAGCGCCTGCTGCAGCAGCGGCTTTCTGCCCTACAAACAAACCGCCATGTGCGTTTAATTTATTCATGACGTCAAAACGCAACCCCGATATCGTTCGACGATGTCGCAATGGCGAATTGGGGATTATTTAGCTAAACTTCCAAAGACCAGAACATATAATAGTCAACTCTGTCTCTCTGTCTCTCTCTCTCTCTCTCTCTCTCTGTCTCTCTCTGTCTCTCTCTGTCTCTCTCTGTCTCTCTCTGTCTCTCTCTGTCTGTCTGTGTCTGTCTGTCTGTCTGTCTGTCCGTCTCTCTCTCTCTCTCTCTCTCTCTCTCTCTCTCTCTCTCTCTCTCTCTCTCTCTCTCTCTCTCTCTGTGGGTGGGTCTCCTGCTCTCTATCTCTCTGTCTCTCTGTCTCTCTGTCTCTCTGTCTCTGTCTCTGTCTCTCTCTCTCTCTCTCTCTCTCTCTCTCTCTCTCTCTCTCTCTGTGGGTGGGTCTCCTGCTCTCTATCTCTCTGTCTCTCTGTCTCTCTCTCTCTCTCTCTCTCTCTCTCTCTGTGGGTGGGTCTCCTGCTCTCTATCTCTCTGTCTCTCTATCTCTGTCTCTCTCTGTCTCTCTCTGTCTCTCTGTCTCTCGATATATATATATATATATATATATATATATATATATAATACGTTTAATTAATATGTAATAATGTCTAAGGACTAGTAAAATCAATTCAGGACTAGTCATTTATAAGTCAGCTAGTCCGATAGATTACCAGCTCGCGAAAAGTATCGTGCACCCTGTATTGGTATGTGTAGGCTGCATGCCCGTACATTACTTTATAAAACACAAATCAACGATTTCATGTTTTCATATATAAGTAAAGTTTAGAAAATACAGTGGCCTTGAATCATAGTACACGTGTATTCCTCCTTTAGAGTCATAGCAAACAACAGCATGATTTTGTAACGGGGAAAGTCAATATTTGCAAACCAGCTTGTCTGATGCCTTTTAGCTAAAACAGCATGAACTCGTAATGCGCAGTCAAACTCAAAACTCAGTTTGTCAGCCGTGCGAGTTGTGTCACTAACTGTTGTTGGCTCTGATAGCTTTGTGATGATGTCTTGCTCGCACCTCCCACGTTACACCATATACGCTGCTTCTTGGCAAACTTGACTCGAAACTTAGTCCCCTTGTTGACTGCTGGTTGGTGGATAACATGAGCCAACGGTCCATTTTCCGAATCTTCTGACACAGAGCTTCCTTCTAGCATGCCATCATATGTGTCATTGGAAGGAGAAGAAACAACACACGATTTCGTCACGGCTCTAGATCCAATCGCTGTAGCAAAAGCCTATTGCACATTGATGAAGCGATGAATGATATAAAATATAAGTGTGATAATATTAAATGCGAAATTCTAGCATTAGAATAATATTTATGTAGCTGCTAGAAAGTAACCCATCTCCCCTCGGAGAAAATGGACTGGTCCCTCAGATCACACAGAGCTGGCCTCCGCCATCACTTCGATTGCTCCCGCCAGCGCGAAGACAGCACTAATTTGGAGAGAGATTTGAAAACCTCCACCTCCTCTCCGCCTCCTCTTTAGACACATAATGTGCATACCATGCATTGCATAATTGTATGTAGGTCCAGATTACGACAGTACACTTGCGTGCTACCTATTTGAGGCTATTCTATAGTACTATACTGTGTCTTTCATTCCAGTTAGCGTAGTGCTACACATAATTTGCACTGCATTTTCATGTTGTGTTGTATTTATAGTAATCTGTACATGACGACCCTAATATGTATTTAGACATAACAGTGCATTACGTACACTTGTTTACATGCCATCGCTACAATTCGGTAATCTTGTTCCTACGAACTTTTATTGTATTTAGGGTGATCGGTAGATGGCGACACCAATATGTACTAAGACCAAAGACAATTAAAGGAAGACCAATCACATGCGCTGTTTCCCATTGGACGCCATTTTTAAAACATAGACCGCAGCGAACCAAGCGGCTGGGTTGCAAAAGTCAGATCAACATGGCGTACGCCAGGCACGGCGGTTCGTTTTGCTCAGCCTTTGGCTGCAGCAACAACAAAAGCGTCAACGCAGAGCTTTCATTCTTCAGATTCCCGAAAGATAAAGACAGGTAGGCATTAAATCAATACAAACTAAAAAGAAATACCATGCATAACACACATAAATGCATAAATGCAACGCCTCGACACGCCCCCCCCCCCAGTCAGTGTCAGACTGGATGTCAGCTGGTGATGTAAACAAAAACACTCCGTATGGCTGGGACGGGTTTAGTAGTAGTGGGGCCAAGTAATAGTACTGTCGTGGGCGGGGGGGGGGGGGGGGTATCAATGACAATAAATTAACAGTATGTCCCAGCGGATCTTGTGGTGGGCTGAACTAAGAGTAAATATCACTGACACTGTATCATGTGTCCAGACTGGCCTACTTGTCCTTGTTCATGTACATGGTGTATCTAAATTATAGATAATAGAATAGGTGCCTTGGCAAAATATTAGCAATAAATGTGTAATGCTGGCTGTAATTCAATGTTTTTGCACTTCTTATTTCAGGAGTAAGCGATGGGTTATAAACTCTAGAAGGGAAGATCTGTTGAAAAGATACTGCGGGTATCTCTATAACAACTGCCGGATGTGCGCTAAACACTTCACCGAGTCACAGTTTATGAATGCCAACAGCCGTGACAAGCTGGTATGGGATGCAGTTCCCACGTTATTCAGCTGCAATCAATCAGATCGCCAGAAAGAACGCAAGCCCCCCAAGGACAGAACTTAATCTTCTGAGCATGTAGTTGAGCAAGATACTTCAGTCCTGGTAAAATCAATGTTCTTGATTATATTCATGTCAAACCAGATTATTGTATTGTTGTAAATTGCTTGAGACAGTTGACTAGATATATAGTACATCACCATACAGTATACATATAGCCCTGGCTGGACTAAGGTATAAGAGGGGTTATACAGGTGTTTTACATAATCAACTGATAACATTAGTATGTTTCAATAATTGTAACGTTTTTGAGAGAACACCGAAATAATTCTGTATGTCATTTGGACACTAAATATTGTAAATGGCAACCAACATTTTGGCTATATTTTGCAGTCACACGATATGAATTGCAAACTATGCCAATTCAATTAAACTGAAGACTAACTATAATGAATATTGTGAACAAATGTACATGTAGCTAACAATGTATTGACATTTTAATACTGGCACATATTCTTTTACTTTTTGTGTGGCGCATGACTATCATGTATCAATATACAGCACAGGTTGTATGTATCATATGCATCTTTCATCTGCGAAATTACATTAATTCTAAACATAGATGGACATGACTTTGTGCAGACATTATTTATTTGTAGACGTGTGTGTCAAAAAAAAAATTGATTACAAAATGATATGTATTTGATAAATGAAAGATGATGTTGAATACTTTCTGCAAATGTTGGCAAATCAAACCAAATTGGCATGTTTTTGGGCTCATTTGAAGTGTATACTAACTTTAATATCTGTACCCATGCTATTAATGCCTACAATAAATGTATTATTGTTCCCATGTCTTTTTTGTTCATGTTTTTGATCTGTTTCAGAATAGGAATGAAATATTTCTAAAAATTGGGATTGGACAGTAACTGTCTGAACTGAATTATCTTGATTGATTGATTTATTAAGGAATCCACGTTCAGTAATAAAACTGTTGAGGTGAAGCCTTCAGTGTAAAAAAATACAATTTAAACATCATGAAAACAAGTTATGAATATGACTAAAAATATAGACACATAATTTAACGCACACACAACTGTATGACAAAGTATTAAAATAGAGGAACACATAAACCACAGGGAGGCATATATGATGGTGTTGGCAATTTGGGCGGGTGTAGGTTTAGCATGTTTAGGTGAGATGTTAAACATCATGTGTACCAAAACAAGAAGTAAATATGACTAGAATACAAAGATTGAAAGTAGTAGAAAAAGACACTTAGGGCTACATCATAATTTACTGTACATACATCCTTTCAAATTTACAATGGACCAGTTGTATGTCCATAGGCAGTAGATGTATCAAGATGTATATATAAAACCGGAAAATTTCAACAAATTTTAAAATGCACTTTCAGGCTATGGACATAATTATTGACTGCAGCATATCTTCAGCTGACAGGGAGAGGTTGTCTGGGGACATGGTAAAGAAAGAACCAGGCATAATGATCATATCTGAGATTTCATGAATCCTATCATAATGTAGCTGTGAAATGACCATAAAATATTATATATTTTTGAAAATCAATATATTTGGCGCATAATTTTTTTTTTTTATCTTTACATGTCCACCCGCACCCCCCCCCCCCCCCCCACCACACACACACACCCCAAGTCAACGTACGAGCAGTCGATCGCTTTTTAACTAAATGAATGAAAGCACGCCGGTTTGCTTATGAACTCGCATGCCACCCAGCCGCTTGGTGCGCCACCAGTTCAAAATCCAATATGCCACCGGCTGAGTGACATCTCTCCCCTTTACGCTCTCTGCTAAGACGTCACAATGATTACGTTTTTACTGCCATCGCTGTATTTCGGTAGTCTTGTTGCTACGAACTGTTATGGTATTTGTGGTGATCGTTAGATGGCGACACCAGTATGTACTAAGACGTCACAATGATTACGTTTTAACTGCCATCGCTACAATTCGTTACTCTTGTTGCTATGAACTGTTATTGTATTTGCGGTGATGGTCGGCAGTTGACCCCTCATCTTTGTTGCTTCCAAATACTAGTGGAAGATTAGCAGTGCTGGGAATTTTATATATCATGTTTGTAGGATAGGATATGGTAATAAAAATTGCCCTTTTACACACTTCATATCTGTTGTCAAGTATTTATATTGTTGCACCAAGCGAGCTACGGCGGGTGGGGCATGCCAGCACAGGCCTGTGTGAACATGCCCCAAGCATCCAACACGTGAACAATTCTGAATTGCGCGAAAATGCTGCTTATGAAAGTATTCTCTATTTCACACATCATAAAAACATTAAAAAGTTTTTACGAAAATATATTTTTATGTTATAACATTATATATATATATATATATATATATATATATATATATATATATATATATATATATATATATATATATATATATATATATATATATATATATATATATATATATATATATATATATATATATATATATATATATATATATATATATATCCAAGGGTTAGGCGACACTTTGTAAATCGCAAGGGTTGGGCGACAGTTTGTATATATTCAACTAAGCATAAAAAAACCATAAAAATGTGTCTAGTACGTATAAACCATCTACTATAACACAGTGCCAAAAATGTGTTTAAGCAATAGTTAAAATTAAAAGATTACATTTGGTGTCGCGTCGCCCAAAGTGTGTCGCCCTAAGGTAAAGTTCAAAATGTTCACGGAAAATATCGTCGTTAATTATAGCTGGAAAAAAATTAAGCATCGAGGAAAATAACTAAATTAGAACTGTGTAATACTCGACGACTGCACGAATATATAATTGTATGCATGTATGGTAATCTTTAAACGTGCGTATGCGTACTTCTGAATGCGTACGAAATATATCTGCACATGTACGTGCATGTACGTGCAAATACATGTGCATCCCAGAATAATTGTAATCGTATGCATATGCATTTTTATATAGTGCCTGTAGTGTAGGGTACGTGTAAATGTGTAAACCTATGCGTGCAAATGTGGGCATCTACGTGGAATACACATTTACATGCTTCCAGACGCGTGCGTACCCGCGCGCATGCGAGCGTGACAATGCATGACATGCAAATCGTAGGGAGCTAGTGCACTGTGCGATTGAAATAAGGAGGACCCATTTGAGCTCCCTCCCCCGTTAGAACCAATTGCGTTCTATTTCGCGTCATAAGAGTACAATAACGTTTTGCACCAATGTTTGTTGTAAGACATGCCATGTCGCTGTAGTAATGTTGTAAGACATGCCATGTCGCTGTAGTAATGTTGTAAGACATGCCATGTCGCTGTAGTAATGTTGTAAGACATGCCATGTCGCTGTAGTAATGTAAAATATTCATATATGTTTAGCCGTTACCAACATATCTAGTAAAACGCAAAGCTTAGTGCAGTTTATTTGAGCACGCGTTACTGTCCCTTGCGTCAGGTGGTGAGTATTGAGAAGGGCATACATAACGTCTACCAATACAACACAGTCAATATTGAATTGAATTGAATTGAAATTTATTTTCAACAACAACAACAACAACTACTACTACATTATAAATACAGTGCATACAATACAAATTGTTGAAAAAAAGGGTAAATGAAGTACAATACTTATCATGTTTACCCTTATAAATTCTTAATTTCATACATAAAGCATCTGAACAGTGCAATAGAATGTGCGACAACACTATTTACGTGTAACCATACAACATTTAATAAAAAAAAGACATTGTGACATTTGTTGAAAAGAAAAAACAATTTTGTTTACAACAATAAACAAACTGAATGTTTAATTTTGTTATCTAATTTGTTAGCAAAAAATGGTCTAGGACTCTAACACATAATTATTCAACAGTCTATTTGTGTAACACTTTTTGAAATGATGAACATTTTTACAACTAATCAGTGAATTATCGAAGGAGTTCCAAAGTTTAACTCCAGTAACAGAAATACACATACTTTTTAAGTTAGTACGTATATAGATTTGCTTGAACTTGCATTTATACCTGGATGAATATCGTGATTCATGTATTCTGAACATTTTTTGTACATTCATTGGTAATATATAACGATATGCCTTAAACATAATTATAGCAGTTTTTAGCTTTACAAGATCTGGTAATTTAAGAATATGTACATTGTGAAAGAGTAAATTTGTGTGATCAAGTCTTTTTGCACCACAAGTTAATCTTATAACTCTTTTTTTGTAATAAAGCTAAACAATGAATATTTGTAGCATATGTGTTACCCCATACTTCAGCACAATACATAATATAAGGCATGAAAAGAGAATAGTACAAAATATGCATACCATGTTTGTTAATCAAAGAACTGGCTCTATACATAATAGCACAGCATTTTGACAGTTTAGATCTTACTGATAAAATGTTACTTTTCCAGTTTAATTTGCAATCAATTACTACACCTAAAAATGTTGTGGAATTTACTCTTTTGATTTTCTCCTTATTTATTCTAACACAAATATCTGCAGTTATTTTGCGATTACCAAAAATCATGTAATTTGTTTTTGATATATTAAGAGACAATCTATTAACAGAAAACCATGTCTGCAGTTGTTCTAAACCACCATTTATCATCCGAACAAGTTTATCTAAGTCTCTATCACAACATAATAGATTTCTATCATCAGCAAATAAAATATACTTGAACACTTGTGAGACTTTACAGATGTCATTAATATACATGATAAATAATTTTGGTCCCAAAATGGAACCCTGAGGGACACCACACGTCACATTTAATATTTCAGAATGACAGCTATTAAAACTGACAAACTGTTTTCTATTTTCTAAATAACTCTGAATCCATTCCTGTGCGACACCACGCAAACCATAGAAATGCAGCTTTTTACACAGTATAAGATGTCATAGATTCAATGATTGGTAGTGAATAACATTAGAGCCAATGAATATATGTTCGAACATAAACTGCCGTCGTTGCCATCTTTCTTTGATTGTAATACCTACACACACGCTTGCTTTTCAATATACCGCGTGTGTGTCTGCGTCTGCGTCTGCGTCTGCGTCTGCGTCTGCGTCTGCGTCTGCGTCTGCGTCTGCGTCTGCGTCTGCGTCTGCGTCTGCGTCTGCGTCTGCGTCTGCGTCTGCGTCTGCGTCTGCGTGTGCGTGTGCGTGTGCGTGTGCGTGTGCGTGTGCGTGTGCGTGTGCGTGTGCGTGTGCGTGTGCGTGTGCGTGTGCGTGTGCGTGTGCGTGTGCGTGTGCGTGTGTGTGTGTCATACTAAACGCTACATACGTAAAGAGAGCATCTCTCTCCCTTTCCTCTCTCGCTCTCTCCTTTCTCTCTCTCTCTCTCTCTCTCTCTCTCTCTCTCTCTCTCTCTCTCTCTCTCTCTCTATATATATATATATATATATATATATATATATATATATATATATATATATATATATATATCCCGCTGACCAAACAGTCATAATGTGTTTAAACTGTAAATTTGCTACTATAAGCATAACTGAATGTCACAACATTTAAACCATTCACAAATAAAAGTAGTTTGCTGTGCGGCTTTCCAGATGGGGGGTCCGTGTATATACCGTTTTTTCCTTTTTCGTTTTCAAATTTGCGAACGAAAAACGGATAACGAATTCCTTTTTCGTTTTTCGTTTTCAAATTTGCGAACGAAAAACGAAAAACGAATTCGTTTTTCGTTTTCAAAAGTGAAGTAAGATAAACGAAAAACGAATTCGTTTTTCGTTTTTCGTTTTCAAAAGTGAAGTAAGAAAAACGAAAAACGAATTCGTTTTTCGTTTTTCGTTTTTGCATTTAGGATGCTTCGGTCGCGATGCCACTTCGGCTGGCCGTTAAAAATTGGTAGTTTCGGCGGGATACTTCGGTCGCTGGCAGCGTTTTGAATACGAACTCGCAGAAATTGCATCGGCGAAGTGGTATATTTAAGTACATACAGGTAAAATATTGGTCGTTTCGGCGCTGTTCTTTATGTTTTCTTATATATAATAGATCGAAAGATGGATAAATCGAGAGTAGATGTATTTATTTTGTAACTGCAACTATGCAATAGTTATTTTAAATTTAGTTTGTAAAATATTTGACTTGCCCTTATTATGACTTATAAATAGTTACTATCTTATCATTGGTCCGTGTATATACCGTTTTTTCGTTTTTCTTACTTCACTTTTGAAAACGAAAAACGAATTCGTTTTTCGTTTTTCTTACTTCACTTTTGAAAACGAAAAACGAATTCGTTTTTCGTTTTTCGTTCGCAAATTTGAAAACGAAAAACGAAAAAGGAATTCGTTATCCGTTTTTCGTTCGCAAATTTGAAAACGAAAAAGGAAAAAACGGTATATACACGGACCATGGGGCCATACATGACATACATGACAGTTGTTCGATCGATTTGTTGCATGGATAGTTATTAGTTATCTCATAATTTTAATTTTGAACTTTTCCAACACATTGTTGTGATAATGCGCAAGTCACGTGACCACCTTCATGAAAAATTATATATATATATATATATATATATATATATATATATATATATATATATATATATATATATATATATATATATATAATGCAGTGGCCTCCCTCACATGCACGCACGCACGCACGCACGCACGCACGCACGCACGCACACACGCACGGACGCACGCTCACGCACACGCACACACGCACGCACGCACGCACACACACACACACACACACACACACACACACACAACTGAAATCACTGTCTGTTATATTCGCAGAAAATGGGAGTGCAGGGGGTCACGTAGACATTTATGGAGCAGACAGAGCGAAATTTCGGGCGCTGCAGCACAGAAAACGATTCGACAGTCTCTGTGTTGGACTGCCGCGGCGCGCGAGACACCAGTGAAGGCGGAGTGTGCCGGGGACTGCGGCAGTATCATGCACACGCTGTGTCGTAGTGTGACGTGTAAAACCCGACCGCTGGCACCCTGTCACACCGTGGCTGGGAAATGACATGACGGGCAAAAAGACTTCACAATACGATCTATTTTCAAGCGGTATTCATTCACTCTCGTCAAACAATCATGTTTGCTCATTAGTGGGAAAGAGCCTAGTTGACTGGGGTTTTAGGTCGTCTGCCCTACTAGATTAGATACCGCACTACGGTAAGAGTAAGAGTAACTTTATTATCAACGAAACATGTACAAGAACAAACATAAGCATAATAATAAAATGTCAGCATGTTGCTTTGAAATGTGACAATAAAACAACTCATCGATCAGTCTTAGAACATGTGCATACTGCTCGGTCTTATCCGCTTGTTTTCAGCAAACATTGTGAACATAATAAACCCAATTATAACAATAGTGTCACATTGTTAATAACTCATGCTAAACATATTATATAATTAGACATAGCTGGATCATTTTAACAAAACAGTTCACTTGTCGCTAATGTGTTAGGCAACTTGGCCCGTCACGGTTGGATGGTCCGCTGACTATCTAGCCTGGGGATACCTGGGGCAAAACGGCCCCTGGGGGTAATACGGCCCCTCGTCTTATCTGCCAAACGAGTGAACACAAACTAACATTGAATAGTGGAACATAATTCTGCCACCTAGCAAATACTCGTAGCAAACACAAAGCCAAGCGCCACCAACAGCAAGTTCACAAACCTTCTTTAAAGTTTTGCATACCCTCTGAATTAATAATCACTCTTTAGTAAAAGTTATGCTAACATGTCCACCGTGTGATGATAAGCCAGCGACTGGTACTAATGCACTCGCATCTATACACGTTTTCAACGACTTTTAACCTTTGCGTCAAAAGACGTAATAACTACGACCTGCCAAAGTCGATGACAATCATAATACAAGTATAATGACAGGCAGCGCACAGTGTTACCCAATGGTTGTGCGTGTTGGTTTCTTCCGGGTTCGTTCTGTCGTTCGTTTATGGAATGTATTGTGTGTGTGCGTTTTGTACACTGTGGGCCTGCAGTAGCAATTGTGGCTACCTGACGGATACATTACATACGATGTCTTTATAAAACAAATCCCATTATTCGCACGCATGCGTGTTTAGCACGTGATATTTGTTCAAGATCTGATCGTTTATTAACCAGACGCTATATAAGGCATTCGCCTGGCAACCGTGACACCTCTTTCGACACCAGTTCGCATTCGTACATTCGACTCTACAACATAAGAAGGTTCTCGACTTGTATTAATTAAGGCAGCCAATATACAGGTAAGACGTCTGCGCCCTTTTTCAATGTTATTACTACATTAGACGGAATAACACAAATACATATTACGTTTTTCTAAGACAAACTACACGTGACTGGGTTCATATTCTTACGTTGTTTCTGCTTTTGTTGATGTAGTTTTTATATCAATAAAAGTAGCGCCTCATCTCTACCAATCACTTGTCCCCCGTTTATTTCAAAGTACGTTTGTAAGTCGGCAGGTCGCACTGTGTTATTTATTCATCTGATTCATGTGAAGATTGTCACCTTTGAGTTTCTAATGCTGTGTTAACTTATCAACGCATTTGACTGAGTCCATTTAGATGCAGCCTGTGTCCGAATGAACGGTTGTGGTAAAAATAATGAATAGTGTCAGCATTGTTTGCACGTGTTAAATTGAGTAAGTGTGACTAACTATCGTTGGGTGCATCGTTGTATGAAGGTAACACTTGTACTAAATGTGAAATAAGAAAGCAGGAAGCGGAACTCAACATTCAATGGAATAGAGTACTACCAGTCCACCAGAACAAATAACCTTGTCTAGGACTATTTACATTGCACAGTATGTATCAATAACTTATAAGATATCTGACATTGATGTAGCCTCTATGATGGCAGAGGGGAAATGATGGTTATAAAATGTTGTTATTAGAATACAACTTAAAATACCGATTCAGAGCATGCAAAATGTCGTGGTTATAAAAAACTGACATTATAATTTTAAAGACACACCATTAAGTGTGATAACGTTGTCGTTTTACCTAGTTTAACGTTGACCTTCAGTCGAACTATTCATGTGTTTCAAATCGTTTATATTTGTGGCAGGTGAATCGATCATCATAACAACTCAAATCAACAAAATGGCCGTCTGCCGAGTTGTCGTCTTCCTCTTTCTGGTAATGGTGGTCGTTGTTCCATTCGCCGCGGGGAAAATTCGTGGCGTTGGCTGCACCCCGAAAAACTGCAAGTGGGCTCATTGGGAACGATGGATGGAGTGTGACCAACTGTGTGGGGGAATTCAGCTTCGACACCGATCCCCAAACGTGACCGAGTCTTGTGGTGGAACGGCATGCGAGGGCAGCGCTGAGGAAACGAGGCCTTGCAACCGGGTGTGTCACAACGGCGGAACATTGTCTGGCGGATCGTGTCAATGCAGGAAGCCGTACTATGGAGTGTGTTGCGAGATACACACCATATTCAAACGCTTAACCGATGATCGTAGATATGGTAGTAGTGGTGGTAAGTATTCTAAAGTAACGTCTAGGCAGTTGAATAAAACAATGGGACACACAATCATAGAACGTAGCAACATAAAATAGCAATGCTATTGTTTGATTTACAAGAAATGACAACCATTTTATCAAAATAAACATGTATCATTCCAATGTGAATATATGTATATCTTATAACCAACGATGCGCACAACCATAAATGTTACGTCAATATATTGGAATTGGAATCTATCTATCTATCTATCTATCTATCTATCTATCTATCTATCTATCTATCTATCTATCTATCTATCTATCTATCTATCTATGTATATATCTATCTATCTATCTATCTATCTATCTATCTATCTATCCACCTACCTACCTACCTACCTACATACATACATACATATATATATATATATATATATATATATATATATATATATATATATATATATATATATATAATGTAATGTAATGTTTATAATTTTTTTTTGTTCTTCCAGTTTGCATTATTATGTGTGATATGTTTAGTCTGCTATGGGTGCATATAGAAGTGTCTTTCCAACTTTTTTACAGGTGGCGGCGGGTCTGGCTGGATGATAGCGGGGATCCTCATTGGCAGTGGTTTCGCTATAGGGGGAATCGTTTTGACTATCTACTGCTGTAAAAAGTATAACGACTAACCAGGTATGCATTTCCAAATAAAAAAGTAAACGTAATATT
The DNA here is from genome assembly GCA_964017155.1 of Oasisia sp. SBJ-2009. Classification (NCBI taxonomy): domain Eukaryota; kingdom Metazoa; phylum Annelida; class Polychaeta; order Sabellida; family Siboglinidae; genus Oasisia; species Oasisia sp. SBJ-2009. The sequence continues at coordinate 3,117,471 of OZ024866.1, read as the reverse complement.
CTAATAATACTTATTGTGTACGTATTGTTTGTTTTATTTGTGTTAGTGTATGAGAGATTGATGGAAACACAACACAACAATTTAACAAGAGTACTTTTACCATTAATTGCTAAACTGTTACACCGGTGTTGGAAATATTGGATAGCTTCACACGTCGTTGGTTATACACGGATATTTCATCAGCGACTGTGTGTCTGTGTGTCTGTGTGTCTGTGTGTCTGTGTGTCTGTGTGTCTGTGTGTCTGTGTGTCTGTGTGTCTGTGTGTCTGTGTGTAGGTGTGTAGGTGTGTATGTGTGTATGTGTGTAGATGTGTAGGTGTGTAGGTGTGTAGGTGTGTCTGTGTGCTCCCTCTCTCTATATCTCTGTGTTTGTGTGTGTGTGTGTGTGTGTGTGTGTGTGTGTGTGTGTGCGTATGCGTGTGCGTGTACGTGTGCGTGTGCGAGCGTGTGGGTGTATGTAAGTATGTGAGTGTATGTCTGTGTCTGTGTATGTGCGCGTGGGTGTGCCTGTGTATGTGTGTCTGTGTGTCTGTGTGTGTGTTTGTGTGTGTGTGTGTGTGTGTGTGTGTGTGTGTCTGTGTGTGTCTGTGTGTGTATGTGTGTGTATGTGTGTGTCTGTGTGTGTCTGTGTGTGTCTGTGCGTGTCTGTGCGTGTCTGTGCGTGTGCGTGTGCGTGTGCGTGTGCGTGTGCGTGTGCGTGTGCGTGCCTGTGCCTGTGCCTGTGCCTGTGCCTGTGCCTGTGCCTGTGCCTGTGCCTGTGCCTGTGCCTGTGCCTGTGCCTGTGCCTGTGCCTGTGCCTGTGCCTGTGCCTGTGCCTGTGCCTGTGCCTGTGCCTGTGCCTGTGTCTGTTTGTCTGCTGTCTATCTGTCGGTCTCTCCCTCCCTCCCTCCCTCCCTCCCTCCCTCCCTCCCTCCCTCCCTCCCTCCCTCCCTCCCTCCCTCCCTCCCTCCCTCCCTCCCCCTCCCCCCTCCCTCCCTCCCTCCGTCCCTCCCACCATCCCTTCCTCCCTCCCTCCTTCTCTCCCTCCCTCCATTCCTCACTCCCTCCCTCCCTCGCTCCCTCTCTCCGTCTCCCTCCCGACGACATATACTTAGCTTTCTGTTGTTTTCCCGTCAGATATACTGGCAGCTTTGACGATGACATCGCAGAGAAGGAACTACCCGGATGACTCATAACAGTCATCTACCCTGCACGGCGTGACGCACCGCTACTCCATCGTCTCAAAAATAAACTTAAGCAACCTCTAAATGATGTCGGACGTGATGTTTCACGGATATTCATATATTCAAACACTACAATATGTATAGCACTTTAGGTGTAAATGTATTTGTACATATATATTACTTGAATTTTCAGTATTTATACACCGATGCGAATTGCTTACAATTTAAAAATTGTGATCGATATGTTACTCATTTTCTGTTCCCCAACATATTTCGAATAGTTCAGCGTACTGTCAGATGAGTGTGTTTTTGTTTGTTGTTAATTGGTGTATTTTTATTTAGAAATGTTTGCCTTTCATATCAAGCCTGCGTTGTATTACTTTAACATGTCAACTTATGATACTGTATTGAGTTGATATAACACTGAACGTCTTGTTCAAGACGGCACAACTACTGGTTTTCGTTTCAACACGGCAGACACAAATCAAATATGATACTGATGTCATCATCTGTGTTGCTTGTGTAGTTGCTTTCACAGTGATTATTGTGCACGGTTGTCACACATTGTATATGAGTCCACATATTGCCTTCCACGGTGTCTGTTTTGATGTTGTGAAATAAATAAAACCATAAAATATACCGTTGTCGACCTGTTTTCGCGAGACCCTATTTTGCGATATGGCTAACCAGCCTGGTATCATCAGCCCGTACGGCTTGTTTCTGGTCCTATTTACACAATGTCAGACTTATGTTATGTTATCGTGAGATCAGAACATGCGCATAACAGCAAGAGCAGCCGCTTATATATATATATATATATATATATATATATATATATATATATATATATATATATATATATATATATATATTACAAACATAATAGCTCGTAACACAGATCAGCTGTTTTATAAAACGGAATGATACAGTGAATATATCTGTTGTAATACATTTAATCAAAACACCTCAAGTCTTTGATTGGTAAATAGCAAACAATATTGTATGCTCGAAAGATTTCCAAATTCAGGTTGTCGGCCCATCGGACTATGCTAGCTGCAAATTAGGACGGATAAATACTAATAAACCTAAACACGATAACATCAGATCATTAGCTCGGAATACAAAGGGCACATTCCCATTTGAATAGATCGCAAGATAAGACGAGCACACGAGCACACCTCACACAACACAATCACATACCACACCACACCATACCACCCCACCCCACCCCAGACCACTTCACCCCACCCCACACCACCACAACCCACACCACACCGTACCACCCCATTACACACAACACAACACAACACAATCCCACACCACACCCTACCACTCAGAACCACACCACCCCACCCCACCCACCCTACCCAGCACCACCTCACACCACACCACCACGCCATTCAGAACCACACCACCCACCCCACCACATACCACACCACTCAGAACCACACCACACCAACCCACCCCACCCTACGCCGCACCACCCCACCCCACCATACACCATCCCACCACACACCACACCACTCATAACCACACCACCCCACCTCACACTTTCTCAACCGACCCACACCACACAACACACCACTCAACCCCCACACGATACCACCCAATCACACACTAAAATTTAATTAAATGGACCGGTTTGGCTAGAAAAAATAACTGGTAGACATATATCAACTTTATTTTAATAATTATTATATGAACTTGTGCTTGTCCGTGCGTTATTTTGTAACCAGTACTTTCTTTGCAAAAGAGCTTAGCTAGGTTTCAATATTGAATTATATATTATGTCAAGATCAATAAAATATAATGATATAATGGACATTTATGACAAATATTCGTTGTGTTCGTGGACATTAAACATATGTTATATATATATGTGTGTGTGTGTGTGCGTGTGCGTGTGCGTGTGCGTGTGCGTGTGTGTTTATGATAGTGTGCGTGCGTGTGTATAAACATAGAAACAAAGAAATAATGTCTCGCTCTGATTTCGTATGTTTTAGTGAACCCTGTGTATGTGCGTGTGTGTGCGCGCGCGTGTGTGTGAGCGCGTGTATGTGACTATGTATGAGTGTGTATTTATGAGTAGTTCCTGCACGTATGTATTAACGCAAGTTATTATATCACACATTGTGTATTCCCACATAGAGCTATATAAGTTTCACCCTCACAACGGCTGTTCCTGCGATCACTGTCTCGATTGGTCTGAGCAGTCACCACCCATGCTGCAATTCACTGTAAAACAAACTGTTCACAAAGCTGTTACTGTCTGTCTGGCTGAACCGATGCAACGTATATATGACGTGTGGTTGCGTGCAAGCAATGTTCCTTTCAAAGGCTGTCCATGGGGTGTGATCATACTTTGTACTGTCCTTAATTACTCTTCAAAAATGAGATTATCATGCAGTTCACCATTCACGTAGTCATTTGTGTTGACAGTAACATGGGACCTTCTTTCTGCAAACTAAATTAGATAAAACGAATATGTAATCGATACTTCTTTTATAGTTTTCGGTGAATCTCCGGGAGGTCCTCTGTATACCTTAATTGCATGTTTCTTTGAAATGTGGTGGCAGTTGGATTACGCGCCGTAGCAAAGAAGTTAACTTGATATACAGGTGAATCGAATAATTAATAATTGACTGTGTCTACATTGCTCCCGTGTTCTGAACTCACAAGTGTCCAAAGTAATGTTTTCTTCTGTTGACTATTGCAACAAACGGAACAATGTAGTACGACTGTGTACTTGCTTGTGCGTGTATGAACTGCAGAGTGCGTATGCGTGCAATACGTGTGAATACATGCCGCATGAGATACGTAGTTTGACGTGAGTATGCATCTAAACATATTCGTGCAATCGTGTCCGTGCATGGCAAGTGTGTTGCACAGTGTGCGTCCATGGGCATGTTTCCGTGTGCATCTCTCTGTGTTATAGTTTATACCCAGGGGGCCAAGTGGGTTGAACGGACATGGAATGCTGTAAAATGTTTGCCTCCAAAAATCATATATACATATATTTATGATTACAACCTAGGTGGACAACCTTAAAAATAAGTTACTGGAAACGTGTGATTAGCCCTTAAAGACAGCCACCCAAACTCAAAATCGAACTAGCGTTGTAATGTCTTCCGATAGATATTTTGCCATTTTTGGAATAATTAATGTACAGGTTCCTACCTCAAAACATTCCCAAAATTTATTTCAGCAGTATATAGATGTTTAAAATAACCTTAACTGTGAAAACGTATAAGACCGATGTTCTGGCCAGTAAATGTATAATTATTAACCCATTAGACCCCAGCCGTTTAAATTGACTTGTGCTCCTGTTCCCCAAGCTGCAGCCACTGATTTCACCAATTCGGGGTGCTTGCACATTTTAAGCTGTATCTTCAAAACTACTGATTTTCTATAATTGCAAGTTGTGTTTATTTTGATGTTCATTTAATTATCTTTAAAATGGTGTAATTATGGTGTATGTTGGAAAAAAATATACTGTAATATGAAGGTGACAAACATAGAACATTACTATTCTGGCAACAATATAGTAGAATATCACGTTTTATTCACATAAAATGTATTATAATTGTTCTATTTGCACATGCTCTGCCTTGTTTAGACATAGTACTATATAAATCAGTTCATTTTGTCTGAATATGGACAGGAAACACAGCTTTGCAAGACTTCTATCTTGGTTGTCATCATCCTATATGTGACGTCTGTGTCATGCCAATGTGTATGTTGACATCGTGGATCACTGGCATTTTGAAACCTGAAACAACGAAATGTCAACCATTACGAAAATTGACAATGTTACCTAATGATTTGTTATAATAAAACACCTAATTGTCATATATCACGACATAATCAACAGTTTCGGTGCTAAAAACCCGACTGGTGGTCACCCAATTTGGACAACGAAACATAAACAAAGCTCCGATTATTCATTTTATCGCTCATTCAGTTGTATTTCGAACGTAATGTAAACTTACCTTCAGTTCAATGCCAGAAGTGTCCAAATCCAACGATATATAAGCACAAACTTAATCGGTAGTAAACAGCTACGATGTCCAAGACGCCGCCATTTTTGGAGGTCCACAGATGATGAACTTCAATCACGAAAAACTCGAATTTTTTCAATGCGAACCCATGTCAAAATTACCCAGGATTCATAGCTAAGATATCAAGGAATCAGTGGGAATTAGTCTCATAAGTATCCGCAAGATGGTGCCACCGCTAGAGGCTTTTTCCGTGTCGGACGCTTTCGGGCGCTCTGGGGAGGAGCGACCCGGACGCTTTCGGACGCGTGGGGTCTAATGGGTTAAGCTTGATACTGCGTGAACGTTCGTGCGTGTACGTACGCAAGCCCACGCGTGCACACGTGTGCGCCTACCGGAACATACGTTGGCATGCCTCCGGAAGTGTGCGTGTTCTGTTATATGAACGCATGTGCGGGCATGACACTGGGGGACATGCAAATTATAGTTTGACACTAATGACAGGCGATCAAATCGCAAAGTGCTGCAGTGTTAAGGGACACACAGATCTGTGCTCAGCGGTGTTAGTCCGTCCTGGAAAATCGGTGACTCAACATATGAATAGAAAGGGGCGGCGACACTACAAAGGGTGGTCCCAACTGATACTTAATGAGTCCTTAAAGTCTTCAGTCTTCAAGTATTTACTGCTAAAAAGTGATGTTTCACTATTCTGCAGTTGTAGCGTGATTGTGCGCTAAAATAATAAGTTAATAAAATAAATATGACAAATAGATAAATACAATTAACTGTACATTAAGTGTACATTAAACCGATGAATAAATTAATAAAATAAATAGATAAATAAATTATTTGTACATTGAATTTCACGGTCATGCAGTGTAAAGGATATGAGACTGTGAGCTAAAATAATAAGTTGATAAAATATTAGAATATATAGATCAATAAAATTATTAGTACGTAAACAAAATAAAAAAAGCAGGCAGTCCATGATTAACACTAAAACAATCTACTATAATGTCAATGTCTGAATGACTGGGATGGCGGCTCTCTGGAACACTTCTGCGGTAGATGCGGTGACAGATTCCTCGTAAGTGCGTTCCACAGTGGAATACAGCGTACGTAGAATGACGGCAGGTAGGGTTCGTAGTTTGTGCTTGTGTTGGCGTCTAGTGCGCGCATCTGCTGTGGCGATGATGACAGGCAAGCTGATGTGAATTAGTCGTGGTGAATTTAAAAAAAGATGCGTGCATAGCTGTATATGTGGGTCCGAGTGTCTCTTGATGCAACCACCGATGCTTACCCGACACTTCGTCCTAGCGACACCATTCTGCATAATTGGATTGTACTAACTGACGCTTACCTCGAAATGTGTATTTAAGATAATGATTTATAAAAATGATTGATCACACAGTTACCAATGTATATAGACGGGATCAAAGTAACACTACTCAAAGAATCGAGGCAACGTCTGCGTACGCGTTTGTAATTACAGTATTTGTTTCATTTGTGTTTGAGTTGCAGGCAGAGTTGCGGTTATCTGTTCACCGATCGTCAAAGATCCATTTGTTAACGCGTAACTAATCCGGTGTGTGCGTAATTTGTTCATCTGGATTACTCGTTATTCCGCACCCGTTAACCAGGGTACAATGTGTATGGATTAATTTTAGTTACTATCGCCCTATAATTATATTAAACGCATCGGACAACTTATGAGTATAATACAAAAACACACGCGGAATGTACACTGGTACACCTTCTGTGTGTGCGTGTGCATTTGTTTGCGTGTACGCACGTAAGTGCAGCAGATGCACGCACACGTGTTATAAAGCACATATAGTTTTAATTTTATGCCAATTAATCAATGCCACCACTACCGAAAAACGTATTTGCTTCAAAACATTTGCCGGTTTGCATGATAATTTCACAACAATTGTGTATATACACATATATTTACAGTGAAGGATAACAATAAACATATCAAATATATATGATTAATTTATTATCAAATAAGTCTTGTTTTATCTAAAGATTAATGTATCTGATCAACTACCTTCTACAACTACCTACAAACACACACACACACACACACACACACACACACACACACACACACACACACACACACACACACACACACACACACACACACACACACACACACACACACACACACACACACACACACACACACACACACACACACACACACACACACACACACACACACACACACACACACACACACACACACACACACACACACACACACACACACACACACACACACACACACACACACACACACACACACAGGGGCGTCGATCCGGTTTTAAAAGTGGGGGGACGGGGGACCAATTTATATACACCTATATGTATGCATAATATATATATATATATATATATATATATATATATATATATATATATATATATATATTTATATATATATATATATATATATATAATATATATGACCTGAAATACACATAAATATGTTTTAAATATAAAACATAATTCATTGTTGGTGTGGTGCTAATTCTAAACTAAAACAACCTTTATGTTATGCTATTTATAATAGTTATGTTGGCAACATACATTTGAAGAGAGGCCTTGGCCTACCCCAATCACTGAACATTTGGGGGTAGACTTTGGACCCAACACTGTTGCCTGATTCATAGAGTGACAAGATGCAGAGCTTAGAGGGGTGCCTGTGTAGGACTTCCCAGTCCCACCTTTTGGCAAAGAAATTTGTCATCACTAAAATGAGATCAAATTACACAAAGTGCATAAATCCCCTGGTTCCGCCGTAGGCGATATAAAAAGCCACCAGGGCGACCAGGCTGCAATCCAAGGGGTGACAGGGCAAACAAAAATTAATAATCTATTATGACTAATTGATGTGCTTGATGGCTATATATCAATACAAGGGTGAAAATGACAGAGCCCGGCGTGATGAATATTTACTGGACTTAGATCAAGTTGCGGGCTGCTGCCAACCAAGCAATGTATCTAGTGATTTTTCACTAGGTAGTCGGAAGTTTAGTTCTTATTATTCATTTTACTACTAGACCGATGTAGGGTTTTAAAGAGAGGGGAGTGATCAGTCTCGCTATATATGCCTATAAATTTGTTTTATGAACTGAAAAAGTATGAGGACATTTCCAATGCTGACCCCCTCAGGCCGAAAAGAGGGGGGATGCGTCCCCTTCGTCCCCAACTGATCGACGTCCATGCTGTGCCTGTGTAGAACTTCCCAATCCAACATTTTGGAAAAGAAATTTGTCGTCACCCAAATGGGAATATGTTACACAAAGTGCAGGAATCCGCCGCTTCCGCCGTAGGCGATAAGCATCAAGCAGGCGAGGGGTGAAAGTGCAACACAAATTTCATCATTTAAAATGTGCTTGATGGCTAGAGCCTATTAATAATATCAACACAAGGTTGATAGAGCCCGGCAGCGGCTTACATTTTTCCGGTAGTTATAAACTTTCTGATTGGCCTTTCGCGACAAATTTAAAATTATCAATGTGCAGCGAAAAAAACAAAGCATTTTTGGCATAAATGCCACGGACTGTTCCATAATTCTCCTGTGATGACTACTGTGAAGAGTTGTCTACAATTTCGTTCAATACATTAAAATATTACGTTTGTTTAAATAACTATCACGGATTATGGCGCACTAACAGCAAACTATACCTCCAAAAACTTGTTTGCCTCGTGTTAATTTGCGATAAATAACTTTTCTGAACTTCATATCGCAAGTTTAATGTCTAGCTAGTCCTACGTAGCGGCTTTTAAGAGAGAGGAGTGTTGAGTTAGGCTATATGCCTCGCAATTTTTTCTGAACTGAAAGGTGGGGGGAACAATTCCTATGCTGTCCCCCACCCTGAAAAGTGGGGGGACGCGTCCCCCCGTCCCCCACCGATCGACCCCCGTGCACACACACACACACACACACACACACACACACACACACACACACACACACACACACACACACACACACTGCTCGCTGGTGTGACAAAGTTTAAAAAAAATGCGGTGTCCTCAAATAGGGACACCTTCATGCCTTACATGTTGCACACCTTGGCATACTTTTCTACTTGACTAGTGAACAAACTGCTGTTATATGCAATTATCTGATTACATATCTTCCAGCGTATATAGCCAGGATCAAACGAACATGTTTTACATAACCGAGGCACCGCGTGGGTTGGTTTGCGTGTGTGCAAAAACTGTGCATGTACTCAATGCCTCTTTCACACATTTTGAACGTGCATGGTAAACAAAGAGAAATGTCGGATATCAGTTCATTAATCGTAACTAGCATTTTGTCGACAAGAATCAAATGAGACACGGTCAAACGGCAACAGGTTTAGAAGAACAAATAGGGATTCTTTGTCAAACTCTTTTCTAATTAACCTATTTTAGATGCTATTAGTTGCTCTCCAAGAGGACCTTTGCAAATTGGCTTTGGTTGGCGCTGATTATGCCGCTATTCAATCTCTTTTTGCAATTATATTGGAATGAGGATGTCAGTTCACCATATAGTACAATAGCAGCGTTTCTTTCACGAAGACACAATCGATTGCACGACAGGAGCATTTACGCGATAACATCGACAGGAGTATTTAAATGATAACATCGAGCGTCAAAAGATGATTAGTACATAAGGGAATCGCTGCCAATTTAATTTGCAATTATGTATGTTAAGTAGAACGGCTGGTGTTCTCGATGGATCCATGAATCTAGGCACGCCTTGTCTTTCTGCCAACTCATACGATTCATCAAGACAAAAGAATGCCTCATGCGGAGATCAAACACACGAAGCTGCGAATAAACCCCAGGTAGTACAGCAAAACTTGCCTTGGCAGACCGCCCAATCTGGTCTCTCGAGACAGGTGGTCGATCTTAACAGGTTGCACCAAAAATCACGTCGGCATCATTATGAATATGCACATACCTTACTATTCGGGGTTGCTGTGTTTGGCAACAAAGCGAAGTAGGTCGCGCATGCGCAGGGTCGCGTAGGGCAGAAAGTCGTAAAAACCAGCGGCTCTAAGCCGGGATGTGCTGTGTTATGTTGGTTAGTCGTTCGTTTTGTGGGTGTTATAACTGTTATTACTTAGTTCTTTTTGTGGATGGACACATGTGAGTAATGGCACACTTGGCTGACCAAAATAAACCATCTTGACAGCGTGTCATTGAAACGCTATAGGCAGAAACTGTCATTATCGGACCCGTACAGCTTGGCCTTGGAGTTGGAGGCTTGACACTGACAGGACGGAATGGGTAGATGATCTGTCAAAGTGGCCCTCTGTAGATTATGGCTGCATTTATACATACTTCATAAACACTCCGAGTATGTACATAGCAGAAGTCATGAAGTCATACAGAAGTCTCGATTCGTGCACACCGTATCACGCAGCACATGCACATACTGCATGTGGTGTATGCATGCATGCATGAGCATGTTATTGCTGACATTATAAATATTTCATAACATTTCTAGACATTGATCTAAATATTTTATCTTGCCTTAAAGTACTTTTTTTACATAAAATTATGTATGTGTTTTTGCGTGCATTTATTTATTTGTGCGAATGTTTAGTATGTGTTTTGCATGTAAATAGAGTAATAATTATTTTTAATTTGTTTAGTCATCGACTTTACTTATTTACAATGTTTAATTAACAGTTTTAATATGACTAATAATGTGTGTACATTTTTATCTGAATGTAATTTTTACAGTTGTATTTATTATTATTATTTTATAACGCAAAATGAGTAGTTTGATATGTTATTGTACAGTGCTTTGAGCATGTTGGATATAAAATAAATATTATTATTATCAGAGACCTACTTTTTTACTGAGGGCAAAATTTACAAAGTCCCCGGGCATGACAAGTGTTAGGTCAGTCTGTGATTTTAATCATGGATGGTTCTATAAATCAACATGTCCGATACGTATTCTGGGTGATGATAATGTGAAGAATTAAACATCAATGGACATGCAGCTGTATCTTGTATTTCATCCAAAAATTCACTGGCAACCAGTGAAGTGACTTTAGTGTTGTTGTACGTGATACAGGCATATACTTGCTGATTCTACACAACACTCTGGCTACTGTATTTAAAACCATTTGTAATTTCAGTATTGTTTATATCAAGTCACTGGCAAAGCATCAGGGGAGGGGATGTTCCAAAAATGTTCAGGTAAAACCTTGATACACCCATGTTCACAAAAAACCATCTTGAGGCTGTGCAAACAAATTCCACAAATACTGGGACTAAACATATGGCCCCGTTATGAAGGTTCCAGTGCATATGTGTGTGTGTGTGTGTGTGTGTGTGTGTGTGTGTGTGTTTGTGTGTGTGTGTGTGTGTGTGTGTGTGTGTGTGTGTGTGTGTGTGTGTGTGTGTGTGTGTGTGTGTGTGTGTGTGTGTGTGTGTGTGTGTGTGTGTGTGTGTGTGTTGTATTATAATGTACATGTGTATAATGTACATGTGTATAAGGACTTTGTACATGATTTGTCTCATGACTTGCATTTATGTACATGTACCCTGAATGCTTAATAGCTAGACTTTACTTTGTTTGTGTTTGTATTTGTCATTCAGTATGATTGTGTATATTTATGTTGATTATCTGTGCGCTTGTAATTGAATACAACTGTGATATAATAAAACATTTATGGAGATCAACATGTGCACATGTATAATGAGTATCTCATACAGAATACTTTCTACAGGAAATATCCTATAGAAAATAGCCTATAGGAAATATACTAGTTTTCAGTAGAATGTATTGTTTTCTATAGAATAAATCCTATAGTTAGGAAAAAACCTATAGAATATTCAATAGAAAAAATCTTATAGAATATTCTATATAATTCTATGGAAAACTATATGCAAAAATCCTATAACATATTCTATAGAAATCAAGTTTTTTGCAAAGGGAATATTTTTATCGGAATAATGAAAATTACATTATCAAAACACTATTATGACTGCATTACAGTAATCTAAAATCACGATGTGTGGATGTGTTGTGGTGTAAATATACTGTAACACCAATATACAAACGTGCAGAAACGATCGCAACAAATCCTGGTGTGTTCGTTGGTCATCCATGCAATGCATACGTACGATGGATAGCTGCCTAGACCTAGTCGACACAAACAACTTCCCACAGTGACCCCTTATCTGCCCCAGTATTCCGGCATATGGGAAATATCCACACTAACAGGCCATCTGCATTTGCTGACTAATTATAACGAGTGAAAAATTGCATTTTCTTGGGTATAGCCACCGGGTATGAACTTGTGGGCAACGACACACCGCCCTGTTTACATGTGAGCGCCTGCTGCAGCAGCGGCTTTCTGCCCTACAAACAAACCGCCATGTGCGTTTAATTTATTCATGACGTCAAAACGCAACCCCGAATTGGTCCTCTGTTCCCTATCCTCCAACTTTTTGGGATTGAGGCCGTGGCCCCCCTGGCTACTCCACTATCATTTGACGAGGGATACATAGATCCGAATGTTGGGAGCAATTCACTATTCGTGCCTCTTAGTTTTATAATTTTTTGTAGAATTGTCCACTTTTAGTCGATCAGTGGCAGACGCTTACAAAAGAGTGAATCAACGCCGCAAGCGTTTGCTGAAATTCCGCTCCGCTAGGTGACGCCACATATTTATCTTTTATTCTGATAGATGGCGCCAGTGTGAGGAGACGATGAATGTTACCGTTTTCATAGCCTTTGTATTTGCACCGTTATTAGCCGTGTGCACTTTCTTTGCCCTGCGGCAGACATTGATAACTGTACACATCTCTGTATTTATTCGAGCTCCAACTACAGTTGTCTTTGACTACGTAAAGGAACCACGCAATTTACCGCTTGCCAACCCTGTCATGTTAGTAATACGGGCGATAAAAGGACATGTACAATTACAAAGAGAAACGGGACGAAGCGAAATAATTCTTAGCTCTGTTATAGCTCGGCCGGTCGTGAACACCGAATTTCTGTCGCTATGGAATTTTTCCATTTATTAATTAAATTTACTATTATTACTGATCGGTGAACAAAAATGTATGTACCGAACTGTTAAGGCCAGGGATCTATCCCAGCCCTCCCCACTGAAACATTCTTCCGGCCCCAAAAAACAAGGCAGTGGCTACGCGTACGTGAGCCGTACGTTGAGGCCGTCAGTCTAAAAGTACGGCATTCATTCTGCGCATGCGTATATGCTATTATTTTCAGTTACGTGAGCTGTATTTTTAGCATCTTTGTCTAATATGCGCATATTTTCCATACGTGAGCCTTATCTTTAGTAGCTATCAATTCCAAAAGTACGTGAAAACTGCATGTTATATTATATAAGCTCTACTGCCGTATCTTTAGCACTCAGACCTAAAAGTAGGCAGGCGCCTAGGTGAATTTTTTCCACGCGTGTATTCCGTATTTTTAGCAAACAAATCTAAAAGTATGTGAGTTTTTCCGCGCTTGCATATCGATGTACGTACGAACGGTAGCTCTTTTGGCACTCAGTTTCTAAATATACGTGATTTTTTTTGCCTTTTATTTTGTTCGCAAGTTGACATATATACACCTATGGATGTCAGTAAATCGAACAATGTCGATAACATCGTTCCCTCGTGTAATTCCGCCATATCGATGCGACGAGATGGACGCAACATCCATGCGCAGAACTGAAAAACAGATGTGCGCGCATCCTCACGTACGGTTAGGCCACGGGTCTAAAGATATGGCTCACGTACGCGTAGACACTTCGTTCTATTCGAAAAAACAAACAGAAGACACATTCAGCATAAGCACTTCCCAGACCAAGTACCCTCAAATGTCGTCTAACAACCAACAACACCAGATGTTTCAAACTACCTACAGCCCACACTGAACAGTTATTTAAGAATTGTTGTTTTTGTAAAAACAATGGTTGACTGGAACCAACTTAATGAGTCACAGGTCCAGACTGAAACCATTGCCGATTTCAGCCGCCTGATCTGCGGCTCAAACACTCAATAACATGTGCACACACCCCCCGTCGTATATACTAGGCCATATTGGCTCCTTACGATGTATCCCATTCAGATTCAGTACGATGATAAATAGTTGTGGGCTTGGCACTGACTCACTGAGCCTCGACGCAGTCCTACTTCTTTCTCAAGTCAAGGCTAGTTTTGTTGTCATGTGTCCTGACTCCAGTCTGTGTCGCCATGTGTCCTGAGTCCAGTCTGTGTCACCATGTGTCCTGACTCCAGTCTGTGTCACCATGTGTCCTGAGTCCAGTCTGTGTCACCATGTGTACTGACTCCAGTCTGTGTCACCATGTGTCCTGAGTCCAGTCTATGTCACCATGTGTCCTGACTGCAGTCTGTGTCACCATGTGTCCTGACTCCAGTCTGTGTCGCCATGTGTCTTGACTCCAGTCTGTGTCGCCATGTGTCCTGACTCCAGTCTATGTCGCCATGTGTCCTGACTCCAGTCTGTGTCACCATGTGTCCTGACTCCAGTCTGTGTCGCCATGTGTCTTGACTCCAGTCTGTGTCACCATGTGTCCTGACTCCAGTCTATGTCGCCATGTGTCCTGACTCCAGTCTGTGTCACCATGTGTCCTGACTCCAGTCTGTGTCGCCATGTGTCCTGACTCCAGTCTGTGTCGCCATGTGTCCTGACTCCAGTTTGTGTCGCCATGTGTCCTGACTCCAGTCTGTGTCGCCATGTGTCCTGACTCCAGTCTGTGTCACCATGTGTCCTGACTTCAGTCTGTCTCACCATTTGTCCCGACTCCAGCTGTGTCACCATGTGTCCTGACTCCAGCTGTGTCACCATTTGTCCTGACTCCAGCTGTGTCACCATGTGTCCTGACTCCAGCTATGTCACCATTTGTCCTGACTCCAGCTGTGTCACCATTTGTCCTGACTCCAGCTGTGTCACCATGTGTCCTGACTCCAGTCTGTGTCACCATGTGTCCTGACTCGCTGTGTCGCCATGTGTCCTGACTCCAGCTGTGTCGCCATGTGTCCTGACTCCAGTCTGTGTCACCATGTCCAGTCTGTCCACCGTCCAGTCTGTCTCTCTCAACATGAAACTGGCATCAGTTGTTCCTCTCCCTGGTCTAAAACCAAACTGCATCTGATCTACTTCCACTAGCTCCCTCAGCCTCTTGTCTAAGATCTTCAAGACGTGCTCCAGTAGCTTTATTCCACGACAGTTCTTACTCTCAACATCGCCCTTCTGTTTGAAGATACAGATCAACAGGTTTCTGTTCTAATCCTTCTGTTTGAAGATACAGATCAACAGGTTTCTGTTCTAATCCTCTGGCATCTTTTCTTCTTCCCAGATCATCAACAGGGAGGCTCCAGATGAAAACTTCTCTTGTTTCTCCCAGTACTTTGATCATATCTGCTGAGTTCTGATTGTTCTCCCACCTTCCCTTCATCTTCTTCAATGTGGTCTTCACGTTGCTCTTGTAGATGGAGGTTACTGGCCCTTCTACAGGTCATGCCTCCAGGAATTCCTCTGTTTTTCTGTTTTGAGAAGGCAATCAAAGTAGTCTTTCCATCACTTCACCTCTGGCTACATCTTACCATTCTTGTCCTTGATAACCCTTTCTCCAATGACTTGCTTCTGCCTGTGTCTTGCTCTTGCTACATCATTACAAGGTTTAAAGGGTGAATGTTTCTGTGCAGACGGTCACTGGAAGTGACCAATGAGACAGTGGTCAAGGATGGGGTGGAGTACAGGGAGTGGACATCAATGGAGGAATTGCCTCACATTGGTCTCCTGGAAGTCAAAGTGGTCTCCCTGGCTGACCAAGCCAAACAGACCATTCACATAACAACGGCTCCCTTCTACGGCATGGTCGTTGGTGTGTATCCTCTTTAACAGTGCTGAAGTACACAGGATCATTCTATGTCAAATCACCATCTTCATTTCTAAAGTAATAATATATGGCTTATATATATATATATATTGGCAGATAATGTTTAGAATTGCTGAATAAACAACCAGATTAAATGCTGCCTCTGTCAGTGTGTCATTATCGTCTCAATATAAATGCTGTGTAGCAACATCAAATAATAGTATAATATGCTTATTTATTTTAAATGTTACTGACATGATTATCTAACAATTATATTCTTTAGTAAATCCCAACATGTAGAGTGTTTACATAGTTTTTGTGTAAGCGTTACACAAATGCAGTTAAACAGAAATGCATCTCTAGTCAGTCTTTGAACATGCTGATTGTGTCTGAGGTAAAAAAGGTAAACGTAAGTTCTTGTATACTAGCGCAGTATCCGGTCTTCAAAGCTGCTCAGTGCTTGACACTTTACTTCCCCCGTGTTCCCTGTCAGATCTGTTCGATTAAACACTGTCTTAACTTCTCTGGGAAGCATCCAACCATATGCTACAATTCGCGAAGATTGCTCGTACACATATCCACCACTGTCTATAGCCAGGTACTCATACAGCAGAGTGAACTTGGAGCAATCTAGAGTGAAAAAACTTGCCCATGGTTTTAACACCGCAGCACAGGATTCAAATCCAGGTCCTTTTAGTCGAGAGTCCGAAGCTCTACCCCTGAGCCATTGCGCTCTAACAGGTGTTAACATAATTCGTGTAAAATGTCACATTCATGTAACGTGCTTGTGTTGACAGTGGCAGTGACGTATTCTCTGGAGACAGCCACCCGCGGCGCTGTCAGCGGCACCTTGTTCACAGAAAGGAGTGAGATTTATGTGCCACGCATTCTGCAAAATTTCACGAACAAAACAACTGTGGAGGCGCACACTGAGATACTGCAGAACTACAAGTTTCTGCTGGAGTCTGACTCCACAGAGCCACGGGTGTGATTGTCTTCTCTAAACTGTTCATTAGTTTCTTGCGAGTGTACCCATAACACGCAGTTGTGGACACATACAAGCAGTAGCATTTGTTACCAGAAACTTTACGCTAAATGATCTTATTAAAATGACGTGTATCATAATTTATTATTGTCTTGAATGTATGTCATTGCCTTTTGTATTTGTTCTACAAGTTTCTATAACTGATATTGTTGGCGCTTGCAATAAAAACCTCTGCTGGCAGTTGAACCAAATTTATATCTACGGTATGAGCTGGAGCTTGAGAGGTGTTGACATTGTTACCAATAACTGTCTTCTAACTTAAGTGGGGCAGATTCCAAAAGTCTAGGGGGACAAAATGGCTAGGGAACATTCTAAAGATCTGGGGAGTGTCCACTGTGCACCCAGCAGGCCCCCTGGGTCTGTCTGTGTCTACATACGCACGTAAACTTGCCACAGATGACTGGTCCATAATTATTATATGCTCGGCTAGAATTTATTTAGTGTATACACTATTTTCAAAGTATTTATAATTTATCTTAAATGTATTTATAATGTACAGTATTTACTGTCCGGTCTTGTTAACTGGGTGTAGATAACATAATGGAAAACATTTGTAGATTTCCAGCGACTTACAAGATAATAATTATACTGTAGTCTAGGCATGCACGAATACTGCTTTGTTAGACAGTTCTCTCCCTGCAGTCTTCTGTGTCACAGGTCACTATTCTTATCCTCTAAATAATATTATGGTCCATTTTTCAAGGGACTGGCTTGACCCCAAGACATTGTATTTAAGTCACATGATTGCAGTCACATGATCACAAGCATAAAGTTGGTCACAGTGTGTTTTGTCACAGTTGGCCACATATATATGTCGGAATGTTCACAAGTTGTGCAATGTTGAATAAAATTTGATGCATACTTTTACATAGTGTTGTCAGATTGTTTTTTCGCAGTGACACAAAAGTTAGTTAGCACTAATATCTTACATGGCTGTTTGTTTATTTTATAAAATAATATTATTACTATATAATAATATACCTATAATATTATGCAACAGATTTATACATTTGTTCAAGAATAATTTGTTTCCTGTGTCGTGAGTGCCAATTTTCTTCTCAATCATTCTTGTTAAATTCTGTCAGACCCGTGACTCCCTGCACATATCTGACAATGTTTTTTTTATTAAACAGCTGCATTCAGAAGGCATTTAATCCAGTGTGGTCCTTGGAAGTTCATTGCACAAAGAACTGGCTTATCTTGGTAGCACTGCTTCATAGAAAGTTTCATTTTATTGTCAAAGCAATGACGTTTTATTTAATGAATTTTATTCTCGGCTTAATTTTAATGCAGTTATAAGTAAAATACACAAAGTCCTCATTGACTGCATGTTTGGACAACATATGTTTCGGGACACAAAACAAAGATTGTCCAAATGCAGTCATCATGGCAGAATATATATTTCTACGGGGGTGTGAATGGTACATCAGTACAAACACAGTGGCTATAAAATCGTATTTTAATCTGATCTACAACATTCATCCATGAAGCAACAAAGAAATGACACTTGTTACTGTTCTAGGAACACCATCTTCATGTGCTGCAGGCTGACATATAAGTAATTTTGTTATCCACTAGGTGGCATCACATGTATGTACATAAAAATTTTTAGAATGCACTTGTGTCAAATATTCATTAAAACGTGTGTGGCCAACAGGTTTCCCAGAAATATGTACAGATGCAAATATGACAATCACTCATTTCATTCAACAGTTCAAGAAAACTACAGCTGTACCGTATATAAATTGATATGATATATTCAATAACTTCTCATGTAAAAAAGCATATTCATGAAACAACAAAGCAATCAGCCAACTAGACAAGCTTATCATAAACAGTTATCGCAACTATGCAGATCCTACCAAAGATCACCAGTGAAACTGACTGCAAGGGCACATTTTTATGACAAAGCACCTTAGGTTTCTTACATATTAGACCACAGATATATTGGAAGACATAATTTCTACACCACATATTATGTACAAGAACTATTTTCTCTTGAAAATATCACATACAGAATCTGCAAATTTCCTTGCTAGTTGAACAGCCGATTTCTAAAAAATGGCAGGCTTGCAGAAACTCCATTTACACCTGTACGCAAGTGAGATAGCATAACTAATGACACAAGATTAAAGGTACAATGTATGTGAACAATCCAATACCATTTTAGTTTGGTTGCCATGTTATTTCCAGGGAGGAAGGCTGTGATCAAACTATAATCAACATCTGCCCTGCCACTAAATGGGACCAACAGAAATGCAAACATGTTGTGTTTTGTGCATGAAACAATTACATTGTATAAAATGTCTTAAGCTTACATTCATTCACATACTGTAGTTAGTATTTGATGTCAGACATCAACATTGAACCGACCGTGACGTGCAGCCACTGTAGAAAGACTTGCTTATCTCAGATAGGGTTCATCAGCCACCAGCGTGCTTGGACACAGACGAGGACTTCCTCCTTACCGAATCTTTGCTTGCGAAGCTGAGCCATGATGAGTTAGTCGTAGTAGTAGCAACATATATAAATAAATGCTATTACAACCGATTGACAGACATCGTACCTTGTTACAACTGGGCATAGTCTCTTCTTAACTTTAAATCTGAATCCGCACAAGACGGTCAACTATTCCTTAGTTCTCCTTTATATGCACCAATGAAAGTATTTATTTAAGTTAATATAGATAGTCATTAAATTACAGTTAAATAGATTATTACATATATGAAATGTTATCACTAATATCTGCAACAAGCATGATCGGCTGTAAAATAGTCTACATACAACATTCTAATGCCTGTTTTTTTTATGTGCTGATATTATCAGTGATCTGACGCTGCTATCGTAGCTTGTATTTTTTTAATAGCATCCAGTGTTGCAATTACAACCAAGTAGAAGGTTCACCCCAATAAATAGCGCATTCACTTATCTAATTACATACTTGCCTCTATACAGAAAAGCAATTTATCGCAGAACAAATCTTTGGTGTATTTAGCAATTTCCATACAACATCTATTAAATATCGCATCTGGACCACAATGCAATGTTGTCTCTTGGCTATCCTTCGCATGGCAAATGACTGCACAGAACTGCAACATGAGAACATAACCTTTCTACATTTTCTGCACAACAATAACCACCAATATTTTCAAGAAATATTAAACTCAGTCGTGGATACTTTCCGAAATCATCCATCTTTTAAAAGCAAATTTTCAATGAATCAACATACCCAATAATTTATCAAGTAACATCAAACATCAAACATCTAAGTAACGTAAAACTGACACTGCAATTTCAAATTGCTTAACTGACATCACAGCATTGCTTATAGTAACAAACCTGTATGTGGAGTTTTTACTCAGCAATAAAGCAATGATGTTATATACTCAATAACGTGTAAATAAATGTACCATTTACATGCCATGTTTTTGCAACAACTGTTCAACGATAATAACAACAGTGATATCATCTGCTAAAGTGAATTTGTCTGGAGGAATTTACCTGGAAATTATTAATGTCTGTTGGAAGTTGCCTTCTGACTACGTCTGCCGGGCAGCCAGCTGTACGTTCAGCCAGTCAGCAATGATGGTGTGTGAATCTTCATCACTAAACTTCTGTATGTACGGATGACGCTGCAAACAGAACACATGCCTGTGCCATCACTAATTATGACAGAATGACGTTTCTGTTTTATTATTATCACTAAACCGCCTAGCTAAAGAATTGTTAACCAACCCTATCTAACTGGGTACATTGGCTTCCATTGATATCTCAAGTACTAAAGAGTAAACTATTACATATCCACTATATTGGCTGAGGTCTCACACGTATTTGGTCCAGGAATTTATCTTATCTTTTATTACATTATTATTAGTTACTGTGATTTTTATATTATTATTTTATTATCTATTATCAACAGGCTATAGACACATATAACTTCTTCTCGACCCAAGTGATTAAAGTGTGGAACTCTCTGTCAGATGACATAGTTCAGGCCAGGACAATAAACGAACTTAAGTCATGCCTCCGAAGAGATTGGAGAGGCCAGTCAGACCTATATAATTATAAAATTAAAAATTAATCAGCTTTGACTGTGCAAACCGGACAAAAGCAAAAAAATACATCACTAGAGAAACTGCATCAACAGAAAATAAACCTTGAGACGGTCTCAATGCTCAATGCTGGGCAACTATTGACCGGACTTGAGGTAAAATCTTGAGGTAAGATTAACATGGTGCCCGTTTCAGTAATATTTTAATGAATTCATAATCCAGATTTTGCGCTTAAAAATTTACTGGTTCTTCTCTGATTTTGCCTGCTGAAGACGGTCAACCCGGGACGTAACATTGGGACACCTTCACTAGTGTCACAGAAATATTGTCCCTTGAAAGAATGCTGACAGGGGGTGAATGTGTTGATTAGGGGAACATACCATGAGGGCTTCTGGTGCTGGTCTGTGAAGGGGCGTCTTCTGCATACTGTAAGGATGGAAGAACAACACATTAACATTGTACAACAGATGTGTATATACTGTAAGGATGGTAAAACAACACATCAACATTGTACAACAGATGTGTACACACTGTAAGGATGGGAGAACAACACACTAACATTGTACAACAGATGTATACATACTGTAAGGACGGTAGAACAAAAAATTTACATTGTACAACAGATGTGTACATACTGTAAGGACGGTAGAACAACACATTAACATTGTACAACAGATGTGTACATACTGTAAGGACGGTAGAACAACACATCAACATTGTACAATAGATGTGCACATACTGTAAGGATGGTAAAACAACACATCAACATTGTACAATAGATGTGTACATACTGTAAGGACGGTAAAACAACACATCAACATTGTACAATAGATGTGTATATACTGTAAGGACGGTAAAACAACACATCAACATTGTACAACAGATGTGTACATACTGTAAGGATGGTAGAACAACACATCAACATTGTACAACAGATGTGTACATACTGTAAGGATGGTAAAACAACACATCAACATTGTACAATAGATGTGTATATACTGTAAGGATGGTAAAACAACACATCAACATTGTACAATAGATGTGTACACACTATAAGGATGGGAGAACAACACACTAACATTGTACAACAGATGTATACATACTGTAAGGATGGTAGAACAACACATTAACATTGTACAACAGATGTGTACATACTGTAAGGATGGTAGAACAACACATCAACATTGTACAACAGATGTGTACATACTGTAAGGATGGTAGAACAACACATCAACATTGTACAACAGATGTGTGCATACTGTAAGGATGGTAGAACAACACATCAACATTGTACAACAGATGTGTACATACTGTAAGGATGGTAGAACAACACATCAACATTGTACAACAGATGTGTACATACTGTAAGGATGGTAGAACAACACATCAACATTGTACAACAGATGTGTACATACTGTAAGGATGGTAGAACAACACATCAACATTGTACAACAGATGTGTACATACTGTAAGGATGGTAGAACAACACATCAACATTGTACAACAGATGTGTACATACTGTAAGGATGGTAGAACAACACATCAACATTGTACAACAGATGTGTACATACTGTAAGGATGGTAGAACAACACATCAACATTGTACAACAGATGTGTGCATACTGTAAGGATGGTAGAACAACACATTAACATTGTACAACAGATGTGTACATACTGTAAGGATGGTAGAACAACACATCAACATTGTACAACAGATGTGTACATACTGTAAGGATGGTAGAACAACACATCAACATTGTACAACAGATGTGTGCATACTGTAAGGATGGTAGAACAACACATCAACATTGTACAACAGATGTGTACATACTGTAAGAATGGTAGAACAACACATCAACATTGTACAACAGATGTGTACATACTTTAAGGATGGTAGAACAACACATCAACATTGTACAACAGATGTGTACATACTGTAAGGATGGTAGAACAACACATCAACATTGTACAACAGATGTGTACATACTGTAAGGATAGTAGAACAACACATCAACATTGTACAACAGATGTGTACATACTGTAAGGATGGTAGAACAACACATCAACATTGTACAACATATGTGTACATACTGTAAGGATGGTAAAACAACACATCAACATTGTACAACAGATGTGTACATACTGTAAGGACGGTAAAACAACACATCAACATTGTACAATAGATGTGTACACACTGTAAGGATGGTAAAACAACACATCAACATTGTACAATAGATGTGTACACACTGTAAGGATGGTAAAACAACACATCAACATTGTACAACAGATGTGTACATACTGTAAGGATGGTAGAACAACACATCAACATTGTACAACAGATGTGTACATACTGTAAGGATGGTAGAACAACACATTAATATTGTACAACAGATGTGTGCATACTATAAGGATGGTAGAACAAAACATCAACATTGTAAAACAGATGTGTACATACTGTAAGGATGGTAAAACAACACATCAACATTGTACAATAGATGTGTACATACTGTAAGGATGGTAAAACAACACATTAACATTGTACAACAGATGTGTACATACTGTAAGGATGGTAAAACAACACATCAACATTGTACAACAGATGTGTACATACTGTAAGGATGGTAGAACAACACATCAACATTGTACAACAGATGTGTACATACTGTAAGGATGGTAAAACAACACATCAACATTGTACAATAGATGTGTACATACTGTAAGGATGGTAAAACAACACATTAACATTGTACAACAGATGTGTACATACTGTAAGGATGGTAGAACAACACATCAACATTGTACAACAGATGTTTACATACTGTAAGGATGGTAGAACAACACATCAACATTGTACAACAGATGTGTACATACTGTAAGGATGGTAAAACAACACATCAACATTGTACAATAGATGTGTACATACTGTAAGGATGGTAAAACAACACATTAACATTGTACAACAGATGTGTACATACTGTAAGGATGGTAAAACAACACATCAACATTGTACAACAGATGTGTACATACTATAAGGATGGTAGAACAACACATCAACATTGTACAACAGATGTGTACATACTGTAAGGATGGTAGAACAACACATCAACATTGTACAACAGATGTGTACATACTGTAAGGATGGTAGAACAACACATCAACATTGTACAACAGATGTGTACATACTGTAAGGATGGTAAAACAACACATCAACATTGTACAACAGATGTGTACATACTGTAAGGATGGTAGAACAACACATCAACATTGTACAACAGATGTGTACATACTGTAAGGATGGTAGAACAACACATTAACATTGTACAACATATGTGTACATACTGTAAGGATGGTAAAACAACACATCAACATTGTACAACAGATGTGTACATACTATAAGGATGGTAGAACAAAACATCAACATTGTAAAACAGATGTGTACATACTGTAAGGATGGTAAAACAACACATCAACATTGTACAATAGATGTGTACATACTGTAAGGATGGTAAAACAACACATTAACATTGTACAACAGATGTGTACATACTGTAAGGATGGTAAAACAACACATCAACATTGTACAACAGATGTGTACATACTGTAAGGATGGTAGAACAACACATCAACATTGTACAACAGATGTGTACATACTGTAAGGATGGTAAAACAACACATCAACATTGTACAATAGATGTGTACATACTGTAAGGATGGTAAAACAACACATTAACATTGTACAACAGATGTGTACATACTGTAAGGATGGTAGAACAACACATCAACATTGTACAACAGATGTTTACATACTGTAAGGATGGTAGAACAACACATCAACATTGTACAACAGATGTGTACATACTGTAAGGATGGTAAAACAACACATCAACATTGTACAATAGATGTGTACATACTGTAAGGATGGTAAAACAACACATTAACATTGTACAACAGATGTTTACATACTGTAAGGATGGTAAAACAACACATCAACATTGTACAACAGATGTGTACATACTATAAGGATGGTAGAACAACACATCAACATTGTACAACAGATGTGTACATACTGTAAGGATGGTAGAACAACACATCAACATTGTACAACAGATGTGTACATACTGTAAGGATGGTAGAACAACACATCAACATTGTACAACAGATGTGTACATACTGTAAGGATGGTAAAACAACACATCAACATTGTACAACAGATGTGTACATACTGTAAGGATGGTAGAACAACACATCAACATTGTACAACAGATGTGTACATACTGTAAGGATGGTAGAGCAACACATTAACATTGTACAACATATGTGTACATACTGTAAGGATGGTAAAACAACACATCAACATTGTACAACAGATGTGTACATACTGTAAGGATGGGAGAACAACACACTAACATTGTACAACAGATGTGTACACACTGTAAGGATGGTAGAACAACACATCAACATTGTACAACAGATGTGTACATACTGTAAGGATGGGAGAACAACACACTAACATTGTACAACAGATGTGTACACACTGTAAGGATGGTAGAACAACACATTAACATTGCACACAATACTTGTACACTCTACATCAGCAGATTTTAACCTTTTTTGGTTGCATCCAAATTTTGGTGATGAGACTTACCTGGAGACCCAGGGCTTTAACTAGTGGTTAACAACGATAGGTATAATACAAAAATACATATTAAGTATAAAAAAACTGAAGAAAGAGAGCATAACTATTGAATTGATTCAACAAACAACAAAACATATATACAAGGTGAATTCATAAGTAATATTAAACATGAATCAAAATATAGCGTCTACTTGCTGGGCATACATAAACACTGTACCATAATGAAAACAATGTTTAGGTGTATTGAAAGGAAATGCAAGAAGTAAAATTGGCTTCCGTAGTAGATTCCTCAAGTTAATTATTATTTGCATTCCCTTGTAGATTCTTACACCAAATTAAGCTCTATTATAGAATATTTAGGAATCATAAAAACTGCATGATTGATTTGTGAAAGACGTTTGTAAAAGGGTTCCTTGAGGCTACAATACAGACAGAATCAAAATTGGCACCAATTTTATCTCGATGCTCACGTTATGTATTTTCAGCGGTATCAGCCAGATCATGACTTTTCCACATGAGCTGCGTCTCTTACCACCAAACTAAGTCAAATGTCACCTGAATTTGAAATGCTCCACTCTGTCTTATTACATCACACTAAACTGAGAAAAGAGAATTGAATTGATTCTACAAACAAAACACATACAAGGTGAATTCATAAGAAATATAAAATTTGGAAAAACATTGTTTTGTTGGAGACTTGACGACCCACTAAAATGACTGGTTATAGAATTTGGGTGAAGACCAAGAGGTTATAGATGTTATGAACTGGTCTATAAATATATTACATGACTCAGAGATAACTCATTCACAATCATTACATTAGGTGTAGGTACATGTATATGAAAAAATAAAACCGATGGGTGAGTGCAGTTTTAGGTTGAGTGAAACTGTAGTACCTATGTGTGTATAATGTAAAATAACGTGTAATGAAAATCCATTAGTGATATGAACAATGAACTGTTGCATCGTACGATTAAATAAAACATAAGCCAAGATTGGTCACAAATGAAATAAATAATAAAACAAAACCCCACACATTCCAATTCTGGTATCTATAGTAAGTAGAAAACAATAAAAATACATTAAGTGTTTCGCTGTGGAAGTTTTAATTTTTTTTTGGTAGCTTTCTTGTAGCAGGTTAGTTTCATATGGTCATTATTATTATCATAGAACACATGACTCGCACAGTCGGTAAATGGACTTACCATTGTGAAACGAAGTCGATAAATACATCTGGAAAGACTCCTCTGGGTAACTGGGGTGGGTCCTGCAACACAAGGAAATATAAAAGGCACCAGACAAACACATGTATACACCCTGTATTGTGTTACACATTTATACACCCTGTATTGTGTTACACATTTATACACCCTGTATTGTGTTATACATTTATACACCCTGTATTGTGGTACATATGTATACACCCTGTATTGTGTTACACATTTATACACCCTGTATTGTGGTACATATGTATACACCCTGTATTGTGTTACACATGTACACACCCTGTATTGTGTTACACATGTATACACCCTGTATTGTGTTACACATGTATACACCCTGTATTGTGGTACATATGTATACACCCTGTATTGTGTTACACATTTATACACCCTGTATTGTGTTACACGTGTATACACCCTGTATTGTGTTACACATGTATACACCCTGTATTGTGTTTTAACGTGTGTACATTCACTTAAATTTTTTTTTTTAATCAATATATTTGAATTTTCCTCATACAACAAACATTACTTCGTACATCTGAGACTAGCCACTTTCTCTTAAGCTTTTGTCGTAAAGATAATCTTCTGAAACCAGAATTTCAACAAAATATGCGATGAAAAGCTCGTCTTCAGGCAGCCATGTTGTTGTTCACTGGACAGAGTTTGTTAAGCTACTTGGATACATCAACTACATATCTCAGATTGTTATAGTTTTATATGTTGTGTACATGAAAGCATAGTGTTTAACACTGTGCATGTTTATGCCAGATACAACAGCAACAAGTTCACACAACAACAAGTTCACAGCACGGTCAACTCAAAGCAGGGTCAGAGCGTGCCTTCAGGGCATTTCCCCATGCAGCACAGACTAACCAATCACAAATAAGTCACCATCAAGACCCTCTTCCACTCACCCTCTACACCCCCCTCTGCAGGGGGTAGCTCTCCAATCATAACATATTCCCTGGGGCAGGGGAAGTGAATCTACCCAATCAACCACATTTACCCTGCGTTATAGAATTAGCATCTTCCCTGCTCAACGCCATCTTTCTATTGAACACGAACCAAGAAGCACGTCATTTTGGTTCTTTCAATACAACTATCAAGCCGACATGCCCCGTGGTCGGCAGAAACGTGTAAGTGCCGGGAGACGATACACACCAACAACATCATCTCGTCGTAGCAGAGACAGAAATGGTCCAGACGACGCCGCATGCGTGACAGCTGTCACTGCAGTCGATGATGTAAACAACGGCGCTATGAATCGGCGTGCAACTAGTGGGGCACCCACACATCCTCGCTGGGACGTCGCTAGCCCTGCAAATTGGTCCGCTTCGTTGCTGCGTCAGACGATTGAAGATCGGGGAATGAAATTGCCATCGGGCATTAAAAAATCCCAACTGCTGCGGATTTTCCTCGACAACTTCGACACTCGATCCGACCCCGGGCGCAACGACGCGGCGCATCACCTCACGTCTTCGTCGTCCCGTGCGATGTTGCCACCTGCTCCACCGGCAACTGGTGCAACAACCCCTCTGGTTACACCGGGGCCGTCCACTCGGTGGGGCATTGCAGCTGACTGCAATCGAATGGCGACCATGGCTCGACGTCGACAACGTTCCACTGGAATTTCGCTACGCGCGACTGATTGCAGCTTCCAATCGCTACCAACCTCAACTGCTACTACCTCAGGAATTCCGTCGGAGCAGCTACCGGCAGTGGAGACGGTGTCACCCGCAGTGCGTGCAGCGATTTTCAACGGTAACGACATAAACCTAGCTACACTGTTAATGCCTCATTCAGAACTTAATCAGCCGCGTCCCATGTCATCTGATCCTCGCCTTAATCGAAATTTAACTCTGCCCGAGTTCATCTGCGCTTTCAATAAATACCGAAACATTATGTGCGAGGTTTGGAATCGACGCCATGAATTAGATAAATATGAAGGAATCATTGTAGAAATCGCATCAAAAATTGAAGGCACGTCATTTTATGAATATCATCGTGCTTTCTCTGCCCGATCAGCCGTGCTCATCCAACAGCAGAATGTTAAAGTAGACTGGGGGGTTCGTGACAACGGTTTGTTTTGCTCGCTGTTTGTCGGCCAAAAGGCAAATGTATGTTCCCTGTGTGGCAGTGGAGCACATTTGAGCAATTTCTGTCCCCTCCTGGCAAATCAAAAATTGTCCAACCAACAATTTCCCAGAGGCATCGGTCCTGATAGGCAGTCAGATATACAAGGCAGACCCAGGGTTAGCATAGGACATCAAGAAATTTGCAATAATTTCAACTCAGAGCGCGGCTGCTCGAGGCCTTACTGTAAATTTCTGCACTCATGTCTGTTTTGCAAGGGGTCACATGCACGTATGGCTTGCCCAACTAAACCCGAGTTTAGAAACAGATCAGGACAGCGAGCCAAAACAACAAATCACTACCCACCAAAGCCCACCAAGTGACTAAGAGTGAGAAATGACGCGGGACAAACTGTGACACAAACACATGTAGGGACAAATACAATTGGCGGACTGAATGTGACACCAACTCCCATTGACGTTGACAGACTGGAGACAGAGCTATTAGAACACCCAAACAGAACCTTTGTGTCCACTTTAATTACAGGTTTGAGGCAGGGTTTCTATACAGGAATAAACAATTTGCCATTAAAAAATTTGGAATGTCCAAATAATCGATCAGCAAAAGCTCAACCAGACATAGTTAACCAATTAATCAGTGCAGAGGTAAAGAAAGGATTTTTGGTAGGTCCCTTCAAAAATTCTCCCTTTTCTCTCTACAGAGTGAGCCCTCTGGGTTTAGCTGAGGGTACTTATTCTGGTAAAATGCGTCTCATTGTCGACTTGTCCGCCCCACATAACAATGATGAACATTCCAGTTTAAATCAGTTGATCAACAAAGAAGATTATTCACTGTCATATGTCAAATTAGATGATGCTATACAGGAGATTAGGGACAAGGGTCAAGGATCCTGGTTATGTAAGACGGACATAGTGGATGCATTTAAACAGATTCCAATTCATCCATCATTGTGGCATTTATATGGAGTTAAGTGGAATGGAGAATATTTTTTCTACACCCGCCTAGTGTTTGGCAGCCGTTCCAGTCCCAACATTTTTGACTGGTTATCGCAAGCAATCTGTTGGATAGCACACCATAATTATGGAATTGATTTTATTCTGCATTTGCTAGATGATTTTCTGACAGTTGATTCACCCAATGTTACAGCAGACAGAACAATGGCTATACTTAGTCTGATATTTAATAGGTTACATATCCCGATTGCCCCACATAAGACGGTTGGACCGACGGTCGAGTTGCAGTACTTAGGAATAATTTTAAATACTAGCACAATGCAAGCAAAACTCCCCAAAGAAAAAATTCTTAGGATTATCAATATACTAGACAGGTATGAAAGTAAGAACAGCATTTCTAAGAGGGATATGTTGAAATTATTGGGCCATTTACAATTCGCAACACGAGTTGTCCGCCCGGGTAGAACGTTTGTAGGCTATCTCCTATCTTTGGCATCCTCTGTGAAAGAATTGCATCACCATGTCAGACTCAACAAAGAATGTCGGTTAGATATAGCCATGTGGCGTAGATTCCTGGCTGAGTGGAATGGAGTGGCCCTATTTCTTGACCCAGAGATGACAAATGCAGCTGATTTTGCATTATATACCGACGCAGCTGCCACAGTTGGATATGGTGGTTTCTTTCAAAACAGATGGTTTCAGGGTAGATGGCCTTCACAATTAAGGCTAAAAAATAATGAACAATTGTCCATGGCCTTTTTAGAACTATACCCGATTGTTGTAGCTGCCATGCTATGGGGTTCTGAGTGGAATGGCAAACAGATTCTCTTTTATTGTGACAATGAGGCAACTGTCCACATTATCAATAAAGGTAGATCAAAGATTCAGTGTATAATGAGATTAATGAGACGTTTGACATGGTGTGCAGCTTCAGGAAATTTTATCATTACCGCAAAACACATCCCAGGCATTAATAATGATGTGGCCGATGCACTGTCTCGGTTCCAGATCGACAGATTCCGACAACTAGCACCAGGGGCAGCACTCAACCCTTGCCAGTGCCCACCACCTTCAGATGTAATGTGGTACTAGACAAATTAGTCAGTGAGTTGTGGGACCTGTCACTGAACAAATCTACTAGGAATGTATATGAAGCAGGCTTTAGAGCATTTAAAAAGTTTTCAGATCTTTATCTCTTTAGCAGTATGTGCCATACATACCCTCGTGTATCAGAAGAAATACTCATCTATTTTGTAGCTCATTGTTTTCGTTTCTTACATGTAAAATACTCTACAATTAAGACCTATCTCGCAGGTATTCGCTTTGCTTATATCAAGGCAGGTTTTCAAGACCCTTGCTGTTTTCAAAATGGCTTACCTTACCAACGGCTCAAAAATATATTAAAAGCTGTTAAGAAGTCACAGGACAATGTAGTTAAACCACGTCTGCCTATTACAGCAGAAATCCTCCGCAAAATATGCAATGCCCTTAGATTAGGGGTATTTGGACCCTATGAAGACTTAATTCTGGAGACTGCATTCTGTCTAGCATTTTGGGTTTTTTTAAGGTGTGGAGAATTTACCAATCAGTCTAGTACATTTGACCATAATACAGATTTAACCATTGGAGACATCCAGATGAACGACAGGTTTTTCACACTTCTTTTAAAAAGATCAAAGACTGATCCATTTCGTAAAGGGATAACAATAAAGTATTTTGCAACAGATCACGATATCTGTCCTGTCCACGTAATGCAGTCATTGCTACATACCAGAAATGACATGTTAGCACAGCCACAAGACCCCTTGTTTACCACTAGGACAGGGGCTCCATTGACACGCTCTTTTGTAATCGATAAACTAAAGATACTTCTATTACATCTTGGGTACAATCCAACTTTGTACAGTGGTCACTCATTCCGAATAGGAGCAGCCACCACAGCCGCAGATGCACACATTCCAGATCACATGATAAGAACCATGGGGAGATGGAATTCAGATTGTTATTGCAGATACATTCAGATATCTCCCAAAGCTTTACAAGAAGCCCAACAAACCATGGCACTTAACTTTTGACATGTATGTTGCCACACATGGTACCCAAGTTAGTTGCCTATGCCTTGCGGGACACAGTTCAGTCAATGTCAAGTAAGGCTATATTTCGTGGCCCACGCAATATTGCGAATGGCATAGGGTGTGGTGCAATACTGTATCTCGGTTTTGATGTATAGCGACATTGCAGTAGAATTTCGGTAGCTACATAATTTGCAATTATATTGTTTGCTATGTTACCTGATTGAACTGTATGCTATTTCATGAATATTGATGATGAACTTTAATTAAAACTATATGCATAGGAGACCCTTTTAGCAGTGGTACAGTATATCACATACATCGGGACATTGCCATTGCAAGAGCAATCTGCTTCATGAGCAATATACATAGTTTGTACTTTGTACATTCACATATGGTATGATTGCCACTGCAAGAACAATCTGCTTCAAGAACAGTATACATGTTTCAGAAATTCACACTAAATATATATGTTTACTGACATTGGTAGTATAATGTATTAGTGTTACTGTTACAAGTACTCAGGCATAAGAATTTGTGTTGGTTGAATTATGCAATGTTTTTACAGGTGACAGGTCATGATTTGGAACACTAATGGGCCGTATTGTTATGCAACATAATGAACATATTGTATGTCATTAGATGACCCGTTGTTAGCGTTGTAAGCCACTATTACACCCCGTCCTTATATCTTGGGGCATTCAGTGTTAACACTTGGTTGGGATATTCTGTGTCAACACCTCTTTTTGGCATGGCTTGACACCCAGAGGGATGCAGACCCGGGATTCTGGTCATGTGATCGCAGTCACATGATTGGTGAACTAGCTGGCCCGGACCAAGTCCACCAGTCAAACATCCCAGTCTCGCATCCCATTCTCAGGCTGTCACAGCTGGCCCCAAAGAGATCTGGCCGGACTGTCCCATTTTTGCCATAATAAATTCTATTATGTATTACACGAGTTGTTGCGTTGTTCTGTCATAAATGAAAGCATAGTGTTTAACACTGTGCATGTTTATGCCAGATACAACAGCAACAAGTTCACACAACAACAAGTTCACAGCACGGTCAACTCAAAGCAGGGTCAGAGCGTGCCTTCAGGGCATTCCCCCATGCAGCACAGACTAACCAATCACAAATAAGTCACCATCAAGACCCTCTTCCACTCACCCTCTACACCCCCCTCTGCAGGGGGTAGCTCTCCAATCATAACATATTCCCTGGGGCAGGGGAAGTGAATCTACCCAATCAACCACATTTGCCCTGCGTTATAGAATTAGCATCTTCCCTGCTCAACGCCATCTTTCTATCGAACACGAACCAAGAAGCACGTCACCCACCGACCAGCCCCATTTCTCCACCAGTGTAAATGATAGGACGGCTAGTATCTCAAAGGGTTGGTGTGATACTCTGATGAGTTCAAACCTGGGATTCTGGTTATGCGATCGCAATCACATCTCCATCGATCAATATCCCGGTTTGATAGGCATGGTCCAGGGGAATGCAGACCCGGGATTCTGGTCATGTGATCGCAATCACATGATTGGTGAACTAGCTGGCCCGGATCAAGTCCACCAGTCAAACATCCCAGTCTCGCATCCTGTGGCATGGCTTGACACCCAGAGGGATGCAGACCCGGGATTCTGGTCATGTGATCGCAGTCACATGATTGGTGAACTAGCTGGCCCGGACCAAGTCCACCAGTCAAACATCCCAGTCTCGCATCCCATTCTCAGGCTGTCACAGCTGGCCCCAAAGAGATCTGGCCGGACTGTCCCATTTTTGCTATGTATTACACGAGTTGTTGCGTTGTTCTGTCATAAACTTATCCTAAAATGTACATACTGATTATATTTAATAATAGTTTGCATTTGTTCAAACCATACCATCAGATATTAGCTGTTATTTGTTTTTTTACTTACCACATATTTAGTCTATGATTGTTGTGCCAGTTAAATATTATATTAAGTATATTGTAAAGAAAGAATGCAGTTCCATGTCTGTGTGACTGTATATTATTGTACCTGTGTACACTGTGAAAAGGAAATTTACTCACCTCTTCTAGAATAGCCTTGAGAAGATCCATGGGCTGCAAAATACAACTTAAGTTATCACACAAGTCATTAACAAATGTTACTACTGGATACACCCAGGGTAACTAGTTGATTGTATATTAAATAGTTTGCAAATCCAAACCTGTAACAATACAATATCAAGGTAATATTACATATACATGTATCTGGAAAATAACAAATCCACTGATTGAGTTATAGTTATAGAACAGTAACCTTAAACCTTCTAATCCTAACCCTTACTCTTTATGTTTAAAAATTGTTTTACGCAAATTCCTACATATCAAGTCAACTAGATTGGCACAGTTTCTGACCGTTACATTGTAAGTTTAATTTTTATTAACCAGTACACTGAAACAAAAGCAGTCAGGTCAGAGTAGAGTTATAAATAAGTAAACATGCAACATTCACGCTGAACATCTTCAAGTTTTGAAAGAATCAATATACAGCTGTACTCACTTTGCTGTTCTCCTGTAAAGAAACAAACACATAAACTTAGCAATCAACAAATTCAGTACAAAACCATCCTGTATGGCTGAATGCTACCCAAGTAACCCAACATAGTCAAGTTGCTATTCAAATTAACAAATCTGACAGTGGGAAAACTGTTTTAACTATTTGAAAATAGACAGGCTTTCAGAGAATGTAGAAGCTTCTTTTACCACTACTGTATGACAGATATGTTGTGTGTGTGACTGTGCGTGCATGCGAGTGTGTGGGTGTGCATGCATGCGTGTGTGCGTGTGTGCATGCATGCGTGCATGTCCATGCATACATCCATACAAGGTTTAGCTTAGTTGTTGTTACACCTTTATGTATCCATAAATAGAAAAAATGAACCTTTTAACAACACTATTTATTAAATTACAACTCAATGTCACCCTCCATGCAATAACACACCACTCACCGACTGATAAGGAAATCGCCCAGCCGCCATCTATAACAACATGACAAGATGTCTTTACAAAATAAACCAAAAAAACAGGCATTCATGTGAACAAACTAAATAACTCACACTGTTTAACAATGAATACTTTTTTAAATCACAAACATTATTACCTGATACTACCATTTGTTATTAACATTAAATAAGGACAATTAATAATATTAAATGAACAATATATTTACTATCATTAAATAAGGAGTCATGCAACTTACTAAACTGAACATGTATCAAGAGATACATGACAAATCAGTGTTAAGTATGGCTCTACATGTATTATGTAAGAGAGTGACTGACCTCGTGGAGAGAGACGCCCAGACTCCACACGTCAGAGTGGACACTGTATTGCTGGCCATGGATTCTCTCCGGCTGAAATCAACATTGTAACTCATAGGACTTATTCGGGACAAACCCATATTTCATTGAGCTGGCGTAGTCACCCACTCTTTGGAATATGCTTCCTTCTAGTGTTAGACCAGTTGGTAATATTGCTCAATTCCACCGTCATTTAAAAACACCTTTACAACCTTGTTAATCAACTATAGCTCCATGGTGTATCAATCAATCTGTTGACAACTGGAATTGTTTATAGTCTCTAAGATCAATTCACCCTTCTGTACTGATGACATGTGCCTCTTGTTTCCCAAGGATTTAGGCATTATCATATTGTTATTATTATTATTATTATTATAACTGAACCATTGCAAAGGGAGGTAGAAATGTAGATAACATTACATATAGTTTTCTCACACGTTGACTACTTTGGGTGGGTAACTTTAACCTGTAAGTCAGTTTCTGGCCATGACCTTGCAAGAAACGGACTTACAGGGACGACCTTGGGATCATTGTAAAACTGAAACACTGCCCTTTACTGCAAGTCTGATAACTACGTATAACCAAGATGTTCTTCTAGTCACAATCACCACATCTATGTACGTACATATATATATATATATATATATATATATATATATATATATGCACATACACACGTTCACATATGTAAATATGTGTGTAAATTTTAATATTTAAACATACATGTAGTTGCTATGTCTGTTACTAGCACAACAAACAACACATTCAAGGGTCTACTCACTGCCATGTAGGCGTTCGTTCCTATAAATGTCTTCGCAATAGAATCTATCAACTGCAAAAAGCAAACACAGAATATAAGACAAGCAACTTCATAATTACATAGAAACAGTCTTGACTTTATCTGAAGTACTGGACATGGCTCATTTGCTATCTCCAGTACTTCAAGGACTCTTATCACATTATTCGAATATAATGATCCAGTTTCTTGGTTAATTTTTTATTATAAAATTGTTTTTACCTCTCAAGAAATATATAGGAAAACAAAGAAAACAGTTTCTTGAGAGGTAACAACACTTACTAATTGACTTTTA
This sequence comes from Oasisia sp. SBJ-2009, assembly GCA_964017155.1. Taxonomy (NCBI): domain Eukaryota; kingdom Metazoa; phylum Annelida; class Polychaeta; order Sabellida; family Siboglinidae; genus Oasisia; species Oasisia sp. SBJ-2009. Next base: position 3,080,933 of record OZ024866.1, on the reverse strand, counting down.
TCACATGCACATAACTTTATTGTAAGCCATTTATGACGAGCTATGTTCAAATCCAGATATTTTTACATCTTCTAAGCACACATCAGTGACTGAGGCTCTAATATATATAACAGATATACAGTTGTGTCTCATATATTCAGTTGTCAATAATCCGGTTGTTCCGTGATCCGTACATTCCAAGTAGAAGCCATCTTGATACCAGGCATAATAAAGTGTCTCACTAATCTGTATGTTTCGTTTATCTGACCACAAATCTTGGAAACCAAAGTGTATAAATAAACAAGACATGACTGTATTTCTTACCAAACAGTTTTCATTTAACAAAACCAAAATAGGATCTATATACCGTATTGTCCCTAATAGACGCGCAGTGCGCGAGTGGGAAGGCTTGGGTGCGCGTCTATTAATTTCTCAAAAGTGGGACGAATGTGGTCACCCGTTAGATCAGCGGGTTTACATTAGTAAATTTAGTAGATAATTAATCCGTAATGAGGCGCCACTGTAGTACGCATACGTACAGCGCTTCCAAGTTAACGACCCGAGATTTTTAAATCAACATTTTTACTGCGTAATGTTTTTGGTACAATCTACGTGTTCTTCAAATTGCTTTAATAATGTTAAATGAATGTAGTAATCTGAAAATAGAGTGGATTTACTGCATGTAAACACTGCATTGGCCATGTGCATCCGAAACGGCAAATCTGTGTCGACACACCATATCGATGTCGATAACAATGTACGTGGTCCTGACTAGAACTGTACAGGTCTATAGAACCATGAGTCAATAACAGACGCAATTATTCTAATTGTCAACTGTCTGATTTATTGGAAGAAGCTTAATTGTCAACTGTCTGATTTATTGAAACAAGCAAACCTTGTTAATTGAAACACATATGCTTGAATACGAATTTATAAGACAATTACTCTGACGTATTCTTGTTATTGAAGTTGGTTGATGCCAGTTGCACTCCGCGCCCGCGGACGATTCGTCTGGAATGGAGTTTGGAATTGGATGACAATCTCAACTTTGTCTCTACTCAAATTTGTTTGCACAATTTGTTGTAATTATGTCTTGATTGATGCAATGAAATACACAAGCGGCATCGTATTTACGCAAACAGTCGGCGTTTAATCCAGCGTAACAAATCTTCCATCTGCTTGATGCACATGATGGCCTCTCTCTGATATTACCATAAATTAACAAATAAAAGCCCTCTTTGTGGTGAGCATTTACATTTACCATATATTTACTAATGAAAGTCTCACCAGTAACAGTTCGGTTGCCCTACCAACAATTTATATTTACGAATAGCATTAGCCTGGGTACCATATTTGCGTCTACTCCGTTGCATTTTTGCGTCACTCAAATACATATTTATGGATTGTTTCACATCTAAGAAAGGGGGTGGGCATCTATTAGGTAGTGCGCGTCTATTAGGGACTCTACGGTATGGTACTATGCTTCAAATTTGAGATACACTTTAGTAAGATTTGGTTTCTCCTGATGTACTTGTTATTTTATTACTTTGGTAGGTGCACGTTTTTCTTTGAGTTGAAGAAGTGAGCCACTTATTGTGTCTGGCTCCACCTGGTGGAACAATTATATGAAACATTGCACAAACAACAGATTCATCGTTAGCAACAGACCTGGACACTGACTCCAAAGTCACACAGCTTCACGAGACCTTGTGTGTTTACTAAGATGTTTGACGGCTTCACATCTAAAATAAACAATAATACATGTTTACTGATGGCCATCCACATTTCACAAGCAGAACAAAGTTGGTTGAACATGCATATTGTGTAATTGGACTTGAGAATTGTAATTAAAATTCTACTTGACCACTACAGACTAAATTGTTATTAATAGCATATAAATCTAACTCTGGTTTCCTTGCTACATGTTTTGTATAGAAATGCATAACATACAAATTTATCTAAGTTGACTGATTAGAGAGGATTTATTGTTAATATAAATAACTGTTTTGGTATAAATGTCTGCAAATTTCTTTACTGACCTGTTTAATAACTCAACTTGCAGCATAGGGCAAAAACTATTTGTACATAAAATCCACCACTGTTAAAAATAGGCAGTCATTTATAAATCTAAGTGAACAGACACAACATAAACAGAATCAACATGCCCAAAATTTGAAATGGCAGCAAGAACAACCCAATCCGGAATTTGTTGACAAAAAATCTGACTTTCCACCCAGTACAGCCATGAGGGTAATGAGGGGTAACTACCAACACTTACCTCTCCACTCAATATAGCCACGAGGGTAATGAGGGATAACTACCAACACTTACCACGGTGCATTATTTTCAAGCCCCACAAGTATCGAAGTCCACGGACAACCGATGCCGCAACAGGCCCCAGAATCTCCTCAGGGATCTGTCCATATCTGTCCAGGGAGCCGCCTGAAACAAGGTACAAATCTACACCATGCTCTCTATATGCAAAGGTTTGTTATGCCTAATTTCTTGGAACCAAGCTCAGAGGTGCAAAATTATTGATAAATCACAGATTCCTTAAACAGTACTCCAGTTATTATTATTCGAAACAAATTTCATAATTACACAACTAGCAATATTCGACTTACTTCTACGTTTCGACCACCATCGGCGGCCTTCTTCAGGAACTGAATGTTCAGTGGTCACTGCTCGCTAGATGGCCTTCTTCAGGCCGCCGATGGTGGTCAAAATGTAGAAGTAAGTCAAACATTGCTAGTTGTGTAATTATGAAATTTGTTTCGAATAATAATAATATACTGCCAACTTGATGAACATTTTCACGAATAAAAGTACTCCAGTTGTCCACAGATGTGTTAAGGCTCTATGGAGCTGTCGTGGCTAAGCTATGTTTTACAGGAGAGTTTTTAAATTATAATGTTTTTAAAATACTGTCAATTAATCTAACACAAAAAAGGGAAATATTCCAAACAGACGGCGCAGCAACAGACAATGCACCAGTTCCAATGTTAGCACTGAATCAAGGAAAACAAACTGTTGGTCAGAACTAGATGATCAAAGTTGGATAGTTTTCATCATCATAGCAAGCAGTCAAAACAATATTTTTGCAAGATTATTGCTTTCATGCAGTGTCTGGCATGTAATGGTAGAGAACTTAAATACGATGTGACTGTATTTTGTTAACCATTTAGAGAAATCAAGACGTCCAAGGCCTCATGGAATTCCTAACTATTCCAGGATTTTCACGGCACCGTAAAAACTGTGTCTTATTATGACAGTGTATTAGACCCACCGTCCATGTATTCAGTGCATATGGAGATGCGATTCTCCACAAAGTAGGCTCCGTAAAATGATATGATAACAGCACAGTGACACTGGAAACGAAAAACAATCTGTCACTGTCACTCATATTTTCTGTATGACTGTATGGAAATATTGTAATAATTACTATGCTACATATACAAATTATTGTTTTCTTTAAAAAGATTAGTTGATAGGGTTAATCTTTTATCTTATTGAACTTTTCTAGCAGTTAACAGATCATGTTTTTATTCAAGTTGCACTGAGTCTGAAATTCTGCACGTTTGTGGTACGTTACATGTCATTACATTTTTACAATGGTTTGATAATTTTACTTGACATTTGTTTACTGAACTGGTTTTCACTCAACTATTTGGTTTAGAAATGGAGCTAGTGAGAGAAATTACAGCATATATGTCACGATTTCAACAAAGAGTGACCTATCCAAATCTGACAAATTAACTTTTACTGGATAAAATACTTATATTTTATCTTATACCACCAACCTATTCTACATATCTCAGAGATGTGATGCCACACGTACATACCCTGTAGAGAACTTCCAACTCGGACATAATTTGCTTCTGGGCATCAACAGAAATGTCAAGCGATATGACCTGAAACCAAGTTTACCTTTGGATAAATGGCAAAAATTTACCAAACAGTCAACTAAAAATCAAATGATGAGGTGATGTAAAAGAAAGATTAGCTTCCTACACTTTACTATTATGATGACCTTTGTAATGAGGTGGTTGCATTATAAAATTTATCTTAATGTGAGGGTTAACTGTTGGACGTATAAGAACAAGTTGTCAAACCTTGACTGCCATGATGGCGGAACTAGGCCGGTGCTGCGCCCTGCAACATGAAAGGGAATTAGCGATTAAAATCCGTCATTTATAAGAGCTGAACATTATTATTGCCACACTGCTTATGATAATTAAAAGTATGGATTACTATGGACATACCATTGTGATTAGTAAACATTTCTTTTTGAATTATCTCCTATTAATTAAATACAGTTAATTATGTGATGCTGGGCAACCAGGGTTTTGTTAAATAATCAACGACTGATGAAAGATGTCAATAAATCAGACTTTCTACATTAAAAATTAGGAATCTAGATTACTTACTCAAGTGTCAACATATAAACACAGCAAATATATGTAATTCTTACTGGGTTGAGACATCACTCAAAACCAAGCTGGTGGTTTGTAGACACCCTGTACTGGTACTTTCAGATCTGAACAGCGGTAGAAATAACTCCAACATTTCTGGTAGCCAGCAGGACTACTTAGATGGGAAATCTGGTAGACCTCAGATATATTTGGTAGTTATATGGGCATGGCCCAGATTTAAGTAACATAACATGACAAATAACACAGTTTTTAAACATTCCCAAATGTTATGGTAGTCCATTGGACTACTGCGGACTACTGCTGTCATCGTCTTTGGTAGTCCAACCAAGTTTCTGGTAGTCCTCGGATTGCCGGACTACCACTATTTCAACCCCTGAGATCATGTAGTCATTAGGTATATAGACAAAAATAAACCAATAAATCACGACTGTGAAGAGAGGACCCACTTGTAAACGGTGCCACAGCTGCCTCGGCCCAACACCTCCAGGTACTGTAGGTCTCTGTCTGTCACGTTGCCACCCGCCAGGATCTGGCGGATGTCTCCAGAACGCTTACGGGAACTAAACACAGAAACACAATCAGTCTGTCCTTCCCACTGCACAAGGGGAGAAATATTTACCAGTTAGTTCTGTGAGTCTTTGGTTTGAAACAGGAAATTCCCATACTAGGGCGTGATTTTGCAAACGAACAGTTGCTCATTAATGAAATAAAATGACGTTCACACTTCACGCTTATGGAAATTCTAATTTGATGGTGGATCTCCAAGTGATGAGACGGTTTTGTTATCACAAAATTGCATTATTCTTGTAATAAAAAATACACAAAAAGTAAGTTAAGCTGACATCCACTATCTTGGTATAGCAATACATCAATAACATTTGTACAGCTGCCTCTAAACTATCCGGTGAGCAACTGACATTGAGCTATCTGGTGAGTATTTCTCTGGTGAGCAACTGTTCAGTAAACACAGCTTTGATAAATTGTTTATTTATGGGATCACTGAATTTTGCCTCTATATTTTACATTTGCATATGCACGATTTTCAACTATGTATTTGGTATTTCTATATGGGCATATTGATTGCTTGAATAGAACATTATTGCTTCCTTGTCATTGAACATTACTAAATCTACTTTCAGAAAGAGACAACTATAAATCGTCACCTGCTCTGGTCTGAGAGAACGGGAGAACTGTCACATTCCATCTCGTTCTCTGCACTCGTCTTCACCTGTCAGAATCACACAGTCCACTGTCAGGTGGCGTCTCATTGTTTATGAGTGTCACAACTACCACAGCTGACTGCACAAGTTGCTGCACTAATCACTGCAGTAACAAACGTCTGCACACTATGTTGTTGTACACTATGTTGTTGTACACTATGTTGTTGTACAATGTGTTGTTGTATAATATGTTGTTGTACAATATGTTGTTGTACAATATGTTGTTGTACAATATGTTGTTGTACAATATGTTGTTATACAATATGTTGTTGTACAATATGTTGTTGTATAATATGTTGTTGTATAATATGTTGTTGTACAATATGTTGTTATACAATATGTTGTTGTACAATATGTTGTTGTATAATATGTTGTTGTATAATATGTTGTTGTACAAGATGTTGTTGTACAAGATGTTGTTGTACAATGAAAATATGTTTGATGCACTTGGAACTACTGCACATGGACACATGATACATGAACATGTGGACACATGCCACATTGCCACATTGCCACATGGGCACATGGGCACATGACACATGCCTTGTGTACAAATCCATACGCTTGTGTGAAAGTGGAAGATGACTAGATGAATAAGCAAATAATGTAGCATCATAGTTGAAATAAACAGCAAGATTTGTCAACATCATTGATGACAGTTTACTTAAAGCTGTTTTGTCAAGTGGTTTAGCCATCATGAATCAGTGTCTTGTATTGAAATATAAAGTATGTTGTGAAGTTTTGATAACAACCACTGTATTTTTCTGTAACACTGATTTTTAAAGAGAAAGGAAAGAAAAATATATAAACATATCACATTTTGCAATATTTGCGCCGTTTTGCATCTGATTAATTTTAAGTATCACTTTAATGTTGGATGCAGAATTAATTAAATTAATACTTTGCCTGATGTGTTTACTACACAATGACATGAGTAGCAGAAAGTATTTACCACATTTTAGCAGATTGTGGATATGTTTTTAAAAATAAATGTTTTATTCTTACCTTCAGTCCATGAATGTTTCTTTTACCAGGAGATTTTCCAACTGAAACATACAAAATTATATGATTAACAAATCTGTGCTGTTTTTATTAACTGGCCTATACCTGCCATGTCTGCTGCTTGTGTCCCACCTCCGCTGGTGTCATATTACAGTCTGTCCCCAAATAACTGTACATAATAAAAATTAACTAAATTTATTCCACACTGATCGAATCCTTCGTGAATTAATGCAGACTGTACTAGAGGATGAGTTTACTCACCTCGAGGGAATATGACCAGAGGCTGATCCTTGGAAGTGAGACCACCCTGGCCTGTACTGAGATACTGGAGACAAAAAGATAACAACATAATTACAGCGATACTACGTCTACTGGTATACACAAACGTTTTTTGCAAACTGGATAAATGAAACTAAAATATAAATGTTGTCAATGTCAAATGATATTATTTCTTTTGCTTTTCAATGAGCACTTAAAAGATGGCTGTACAGGTATTAGACAGACATTCTTTGCGGCTGCAGCAGCGACCTTGTGGAACACTACCACAGGGCATTAAGACGTCCACCTGTTTAACAACTTTAAAAAATAAAGGGACACGATCTAGAGGAAGACCAGCGAGACGATGGAGAGATGAACTAGATGACTATTGCAAGGGTAGCATCTGGCAGAGGTAGCAACAGCAGTACTTGACCCACCGGCTGACAATAATGATGACGCTGCCATTAGACACTACATATTACAAGATAAACCCGAGATGATTGATTGACAGATAACAAATTAAACATTACGATATCTTTTATATTACATTTCTATAATGCCTATATCCTTGAAAATTCAAGCTCAGAGATTTCATTTACAGACAAATAACTGGATTTCATGTTAGCAGTGGAAATATTCTTTTTTAATATAAAATATATTATAAATATGTGAAAATACAAACGGTAGTGAGTATTTTATTTGTAGCACCATCATGACACATATTAAACTAGATCAAGTCACAGAAGAGGTTTACTCTCAACAACAAATTTTTATTTTTGCCAGTACAACATTACACACATAACACACTCAGAGAAAGCATGTGGTAGGATGTTCTGCCAATGTGTTACTTGGTGAATACATACAAAAGAGATCATGGCTGCGAGTTCCTCATCACTTCTCACTGTGATACGGTCCCCATCCTCATCAACATCTACAACAACATTATACAAGCAAACCAGGGCTTTATGCAGGATAAAATTATTGCCAGTCACACATCACACATGTTTTGGTGGACACATGGATGTTAACTGTTAAGCCAGTTTACAAACTTTCAAATGTGTCTGATGACCTGAAATGGACTACAAACACACATATGACACCATTTACACTCACTTCCAAGACATAACTAACAATATCTATGGTTTTGGAAGACCTTTTTTTTGGCTCCATCATTTTTTACCCGTTCACCACCCGTCGACCCATATTTCTACCCGTCCATATTCGTTTTTACCAATGTAAGTTAACATTGAAATGAAGACATAAATCCAGATGTATCCCATGTGAAAACCTGAACGTACTGTAACATTTCACATGTAAACTGCAGAGGCCATACATGTAGAAATGGTGTAATAAATAATTGAATTAATTCAGCGTGTACAGGTTTCATTCTTTATTCTTTTAAAGAAAGTCTTGTTAATGCAGCATTTATCTGTATTAAAGTTATATGCTGGTACATTACACATGTAACTAAAAATAAATATAAAATTAACAAACACAAAATTAGAGGTTAAGTTAAGTAAAATATATCTAATGATTGGTTTGTTGCAATTCAGCAATTATATAATTACATGCGTACATAAGATTTATTGTTAAATATTAACTCATTTAATTTCTGTTGTCACATATCATATTATTACCCAGCATACTAGCACTACAACACACTGTAGTATGTGAAATTTTCAACAACTTACATTCAAACGCAGGCACAGCAGTTTTCGGACACACTTGAGCAAGCGCAGCCTACAAAATGTTGATTAAAACATCAGGTTTTGTTGTATTCTTAAAAGAATGGAACTCTCTTCAAAAATTCTAAATCCTCATGTAGCAAAATACAAGAAAAATGGCTTCAAATGATACAAAATACTTTTCTTAGTACATAAATAAAGAAGAAATGTGATTAGATGCACAACACCCGGAGCAACCCATGTACAGATACGTCTCACATAGGTTTATGTAATTCCGTTTATTTAAAGATGCATTTGCAGGGCATTAGGAAAGTTACCCTAGGATTAGGAGTACATTAAAAATAGTAGTATATTTGCATTCACATAAACTTTAATATTAGTGACATGTTAGATCATTTTCAAAGAACATCACTATTTATGTCAAATGTTAGTTTCATTTTTTTTATAGTCAAAACTTTTTATAAAACAAAGGTGCTGAAATGACAAAAAGTGTTTTATTCTGGTGCTGTGAAAAAAGGGTTTGTTATACCTGTGATCATTTAGGTAACTTCAATAGAACCGGGCGGTACATGTACTGCTGATAACATCAATAATAAAGACCAAAATAATGTTTCGCAAATTTGGCAGAGTTTTATTAAACTTTTGCTAAATAGCAAACCGTTTTGCCTATGGCACCAATGACGACCAACAGCACTAGCCTAGTAATATATATATATATATATATATATATATATATATATATATATACACACACACACCTGTACATGCAGACTTATCATCATGAATGGGACAGCTGTCCCAGATTTGATGGTGGTGAAATAAAGTTTTATTATTATTATTCACAGACAAAACATATCACCCATTACACCTGTCAGTTCAGTATTGCCAAACTAAACTAATGTTTGATAGGAACCATGGCTATACTCAAAACACTAGAATTTATTAAAACAAGATATTTTCACGTAAAAGGCTAAATGAAGTGAAATGTGTTACTAAATCTTTTACAATTGTGATTAAGTTACACTAGCTAGTAGCTGACACTCACTGCATCAACTTTGCTACATGACTATGCTCCTGTTGCTAGAGCTAGCGTTCCACAATCTAACAGTGACAGTACTGTATAAATGATGTCATTTATGAGTATAGACTATAGTATCTATCAGTGCAAGTTGCTAATTTGTTCTAAATCAGATTAAAGTTTTTTTCTGGAGTTCAATGACACTATTCACAAACCACACTTGTTAATAAATAAGTGCGACAAATATTTACAACTAACTACGATAATGTAAATAACGAACAACGTGGAAACACCTGAAACCTTGAAATTATTAACTAGTCTACTCTAGACTCTACTCTAGTCGTCCAGACTCTAGTGAGTAGTGTAACACGATGTTTATAAACCAGAAAAGAAGCCAACCAAAGTATCCTTAAACGTCAGTTGATTGGGATGTTCCACAGTCCAGTCGACAGAACCTTGTTCTGTCTTTATGCGGATAATAATAGAAGTACTATTCATCTTTGTTTGACGTTCACGGCATGATTTTAGTGTTATTCTTTGCAATGTTATTGCAAATCTGTCAAGAAAACAGGAAATGATTTCCGCGAAACACTACTCCCGCTGATCACGATCTACGCAAACCCATTACACCGAAATACGCGCGCCGTAAAACTGTGCCTGGGAATTTGGTGCAATTTGTGGCTCCAAGCAGTCGTGATGACAGCTACTCCAGTAGTCCTAGTCGGAGTCTGTTAACACAACCACCAGCCATGATAAGTGTAATGAATAAATATACAATTTTGGACATCAATTTTATTTCATTTTTAAATACAATACAATACAAAGTTTTATTGTATTATATTTGTATATAAAAAATTGAAAGTTACGTGCTGCTAGAACCAAAATTAACAGCAAATGAAATACACCTTATTATAAATTCGACCATAACTGCATGTTTCCGTGAAGCCTACCAAGAACATGACACGGCTATGCCAATTAACAAGATATTGATTCTTCATCTACACCCGGCCGTCCACAGACTATAATTAATGATTCTGCCACTAGAAATCCCAATTGCTCATGGATGGACAAATATAGGCCTACGT